>PVHP010044418.1:0-14098 GCA_004024765.1 Zapus hudsonius
TGACATCACAATTCTATACATGTCCATGTATAGTCACATAGCCCCTCAATTTATCTATGTGAAATAGGTATCCAAAGGATACTGGCCCCTACCAATCAAACTCATGAGATGCTCACAGATCTTGCTTCCTATGCTTCTACCTCTGACTTTTCTCTATATAAACAACTGCTATCTATACAATAAAATGAGAACTGCCCACTGTCGCGTTCTCCCGAGAGTCTCATCTCTCGTTGGCTCACAGCTATTCCAAGCCTCTGCTTACCCAGCCCCGTGGGCGAACAGGGAGTTGATGCACGCTGCAACTCCCTAACTAACCCACGGACCCACACTAGTTGAAAACTTGCTTTTGAGTCATTGGATACAGAATCTCTTTGTTTAGTCATCTCAATGCATCTAGGGAAGGCTCATCCTTGTCAACAACAATCCTCCAGGAAGAGCAGAGTAAGTGGAACTTGAGGCACTACTCTTTTGGGAATCATAAAAGACATTGCCTATACATTGCTTGCTTATAGGAAATATAAAGTTCTGATGTAAACTACAAGCTTTTCTGATCATATCATCTACACCACTCCTTGTCTGACTTCATTCTTTAAAAGAATGAGTTTTAGAAGTTAATGTATAAATGTAAACTTATCAATTAATTATATATAAATAATTTTCCCATATATATCAGTAGCTTAATAATTATCACAAAGGAATAAAAGAGTTAGAATCCATGCACTAAAAGACTCAAGCACAGATAAATATAAGAGGCGGTCTTTGTGTGATATTTTCTCCTATAAGTTTTATAGTATTAGTTCTTACATTTACCTCTCTTTTCCTTGACTCTTCTTACTAGTGAAAATATTTCCCCCAACATTTCACAATTTAATATGATTTCTGAACTTCAATGGAAAAGGATAACCTTTTTAATACAGCAGAATTTCCCTTTTCTTCTGTTTGCCTAATAAGCACATTTGAATTATCATTTACCTGATGTCTCAATGGTCTTTCAATAGACTATTGTGTTATGCGTTTCCTTCTAATTCCTTGGATTTCCATTATTTTTTACCTGCTCAACATTTTTTTCCAAACTTACATTCTGAGATTATTTTATTATTACTTTTTTTTTCTTTTTGAGGCAGGGTTTCCCCATGTAGTCCATCCTGGTTTTATTCCTGACTTAGCCTTCAAGTGCTAGGTTTACAGGAGAGAATATTATACCCTCTTCATATATTCTTTTTATTACCACTATGATTTATTCTATTCTTCTCATTTTAAATACACCTGCTTTAGGATAATAATCAGGGTTAGCATCATTTATTTAGAAGAGATTGGGTGCATCCAGCATGGCATAGCTGTAGACTAGCATCATTTGCTCAAATGTCCTAAAACAAGGCTTACTACTACTTTAAAACTTGTCTGGCCCCAGCCTAACTGAGCAACCTTAAACTAAGTTTTAGAATATGAAGTAGCTGATAAGCTTTGTTCCTGCTTGCTGAATTCTGTGTAGCTGATAAGCTTTGTTCCTGCTTGTTAAGTTTTGCTTTACTGGCTATGTAACCAACTACCCTGCTGATTGACTGTAAAACAACACATCCTAAGGAGGCATACTCTGCTGTATTCTGCTGAATGGCTCCCGCCAAAAAGTTTAAATCCTATTGCTTGAGAGGAATAGGCTGAACAAAGAATCCTCTGGTTATAAAAAGGGCTTTGGATGCCCAATAAAGTGAGATTTGCCTGACATTTCTCCCGGTCGCATGTGTCTGTTCGACCATTGCCTCACCTCTCCCCTATGGAGCCCTTTCTCCTGCTGGCCAGTGAGACTTGGACTACCTGCAGGGGGCCAGAAGTCCGTGACCCCCAACAAAAACTGATATAGGGGTGTATTTGAGTTGCCTTCTAGTTATTTGGACTATACACCTGACCAAAAGCACCTTATGGGAGGCAAGGGTTTATTTTGGCTTGCAGTCTTGAGGGAAGTTTCAACACAGCAAGGAAAATATGGCATGAAGAAGATAGCAGGAAATGGAAGTAGTCCACATAGCTTAGCTAGCACTGACAAGCTGTGCTAATAAACCTCAAGGTTCACCCCACCCTCAGTGAAACACCTCCTCCAGAAAGCTTTCAATTCCCAAATTGCCATCAGCCTTGTATAAAGTATGAGGCTTAATCACAAATGCATGAGGCTATTGGTGACATTTCACATTCAAACTACCACAGAGTAAGAATAAATTTGTGAGGAATATACCTACCCAGCCAGCTTGCCAGCTTTAACTGTTGATGGCATTCAGAGTAAAAGGACAAATGACATTCTTCTTGGAGACTTGAGCCTGGCTCAAAGGTATCCAAATATTGAAGCTCTCCATACACTTGTATTTGCATTTCTAAGCTATCTTAATCAATTAAAAAGCTATCTTTCCTCTCTTAGAAAGATACAGAGGTGAACACTTCATAGGGATCAAAATTGTTTTCCCAATATTATTTTTCTAGGGAAGGGAAAAGTAAGTTCAAGTGTGAATTAATCCCTCTTCTTAAAACAATCATCCCTGTACTCTCTATTTAAAGTATAGGTCTCTAGTATAGATCTGTACTCAAACTTTCATATGTCCAAACATATAGATAGATGATAGATAGATAGATAGATAGATAGATAGATAGATAGATAGATAGATAGATAGTGCCACTGACTGATAGGTATTACTGACAGCTCAAAGTTAGCATGTCTAACTAACCTAGGTACTATTAGTCTTAACCCATCACAATTCCATCCCAACCATCACCAGCGTAATCAAAGGGGTTACCATCTATTTTATATAACTTTCTTACATCTTGATTGACTCTTCCATTAACTTCTTGCAACTCATGACCCACACACTAATCAAGGAGAAATTTAATAATGAGGATCAAATTTGAATGGATGATTCTTTGCCTAAAGAAGATTCCTTGGCTTCCCATTTTCTTGTAGATAAAATGGATGTTCCCCTCCCCAGTACTTTTCATGTTAGTAGTTTGCTTCCTCTTTAATCCTGTGTGAATAAACCATTGTTATTACTTCTATAGACAGTATATCACCCTGTATCCCAGTCTACCCTCAAACTCATGATCCTTCCTCCTCAGACTCCTGAGTAATGGGATTATAGGTGTTACTATGTTTGGCTTGATTTTTAAAGTATGTATCTTTATTATATATTCTCACTATATTCTCCTACCCGAAAAACCTCATGAAGGTAAAATATGTCTTCCACATGTTTCATTATTGTTCTTTCCCAGAATTAGAAATTTATTTGAACTATGGGGAATGCTTGGATATATTGGAATTTTATACTCATAGTGTCCACATAAGCCCTTAAATATCCACATTTTAGATATGAATAAAAATATACAAATACTTAGAATGTATATATAAGTATTCCAAGATCACACACAACTATTCAGTGACAATAATGGCATTTGAACCTATCTGACACTAATCTTTTTTAAAAAAATATTTTATTTATTCATTTTCAAGCAGAGAAATACAGAGAGAGAGAGAGAGAGAGAGTGAGAGAGAGAGAGAGAGGGAGGACATATGTGGGTACTGGGGTACTGGGGAATTGAACCCGGGGCCCTAGGCACTAGAGGCAAGTGCCTTAACCGCTGAGCCATCTCTCCAGCCCCTGACACTAATCTTTGATTCACTGAATACTTGCTATACAGGTCTTTGAACCATGGAAATTTTGAACAAAACCAAATGTCTACTTAGATGCCCCCAAAGGAATGTATGCAGCTATAATTAATGCTATGCAAAGAAAAAAAAGTGAAAGAAAAAGAACAGAAGATATGATTTTCTTCTCTGCTATTTTAGCAGGTGAAATAATCAAATTTAATGAACCATTTTGCCTATGAAAGTTGTGCAAAATTTATTTGCCATTTAAAAGAAACAGCCAGAAACAGTATTTAGTACATTAGGGCATTATATAGTATGTAGGCAAGACCTCAATATGAAACATTTAAAACTGAGACTACTTCTCAATTTATAATTGAACAATCAGGAAACAATTTGGTGGGACTCACCAATACAATACAACTATGCATTATGAGTTACAAATACACAAGAATTCCTTTCAAGGAGTGTAAAATTGATTGGAAAACACATTGATGCAAATGATTGGATGTAGTATAAATTTGAATGAAATAACTATAAAAGCTAAGAGCCTTTGTGACATAAATTTTAGTTTCAGTACTCAGTCCTGAATCTACTTATGCATTAACTATTGCCAAGACTTCACAGATTTTAATCAATCATTTTAGTTTACTAAGTCAATTGCATACTTTTTCATGTGTCTATATGCATATGGGACTAAGTAATGTATAGCATGGTGTTTAAGAGAGGCTTGTAATGACTGGCCCAAATTAGTTCTGGCTTGCTGGTACATACCTGCCATAGCTCTTTGGACAAGTTCATTAACAATTTGAACCATACTATGCTTCTTAGAAAAAATGAAATAACTGTGTAACTCTCAGGGTTTGGGCTAGAATTAATTTATGCACATTCTTAGGGATTCTGGCACCAAGTAAGTGTCCTTCACTATTAATATAATGGCAACGCTGATTGTAAATACTATTCGTTTTTTTAATGCAGAAAAAATACTTAACACTGCCAAGAACACAAAACAAAACTCATATTCCATTAAATTCTAGTTCCTTGTCTATCTCCACTCAAGTGATTTTAGATATTAATTCCTTTTCTGTTTAAACAGAGGTATTGTAATGATAAATGCTATTTTTCATTATGCTACAAAGTAGTGATGCAAAAGTTATATAGGTAAAAGCCCTCTCTCTCTCTCTCCTCTATTACTCCCTTCTTCCCTGCCCTCCCCTCTCTTTCTCTCTCTCTCTCTCTCTCTCTCTCTCTCTCTCTCTCTCTCTCTCTCTCTCTCCCCAACACACACACATATGAGTGTGCACACACAGATATGTTTGATAAGTTATTTATCACAGACAAACAAAATGTAACTAATTATTCATATTTAAAGCTTTTAAAAATAGGTTATAATGGATTCTGGGAAATAAAAATAAAAACCAAAGCTATGTATCTCTAATGAGTATGATTGTTTTATTCTCAAAAAAATTCAGATAACCTTTATAAATTTCAGGACCGAAATAGGTCAAATGGCTCTGGGTGCCATCTCACCATGATCTCAGTTTCTTCAAGGTTTTCAGCTTTGTACCAATGTCTGCACACAGAAATCCATAGCATGGTCTCCATGGGTTTCCTTCTTGTTTATGGAAATAACTGCTCCATCATAAAGTCTCCAAAATCCTCATGGCAACACTAGCAAGTCCTATTCAATCCATGATCAACAATTCCTCCTCAATTTTTGAACATACTGCTCAAGTATCACCTGTTTGTGAAGTGCTATGACTTGTGTGTGTCCTAGAATTTCATGAGTTAGCGCCTTAATCCCCTAAAGCAGCATTGCTGGAGGTTTGGTTTATTATGGCAACAGATCCCACATGAATGGTTCAAAACTTTTCATGAATGAGAAATCTCCCTTCTCTTAGGACTGGATTAGTTACCTGAGGAGTGGGTTATTAAAGAAAGGATTAATCTTTTTCATATTTTACCTACCTTTTATATGTTTGCTTCCCTGCAGACTTTCTGCCATGAGTTGAAGTAGAATGAGCCTTTGACAAATGTGGCCACTTGTTTTGTTCACTCTGGATATCAGGACCTTAAGCCAAAATAAATCTCTTTTATAAATTACCAAGCCTAGATATTCTATGATAGCAACAGAAAACAGGATAAGACAAGAAGCTACACAGGAATTTTTGCCTGACTGACCTTTGTGTGTGGATTAAGCTATTCTTTCCCTATAACTTTTTCTATAATATGCATATTCATCCATATATACACACACACATATATATATGTATATGTATATGTGTGTGTGTGTGTGTAGCGAGAGGGGAATATAGACAGATAGATTACTGAAGTTAGGTCTATGGTTTATCTCTTAGTATGGATGGTGCATAACACTGTTTGCAAATGGTAACTTAAGAACTGTTGTTGAAAGACTAAAGCCAAACTTAAATGTATAGATTAGTTCCTAAAAATAACAAAAAATCCACAAACCAACCTTGGCAAGATGTCAGAAGAAAAGAAATAGAGTACATTGGTTAAACGTTTTGAAAATAATATAGTAAGGAAAATATTTTCATAGAGATAGGACCCTGGAGAAAAAGCATAGGGAGGGTGGGGGAGTGATAGATGATAGATAGATAGATAGATAGATAGATAGATAGATAGATAGATAGATAGATATGATTTTAAAAGCTTACTAATAATAACTCTCAGATCGCTTGCTAGGGTTCAGCATAAATAAGAATGCAGCAAGGGAGAATGTTGACGAGGTCCATATAAATTATGCTTCCCCATGAAATGTAGATGTGGATGGAACAGATTAAAAATATCCCCCATAATGATGTAATGAAAAGCAACATGACCTCTGAAATCTAAGGGCTCTTAGTTTCAAGCAAGGGTCTTTATCCATTGAGACATCTCCCCACCCTTGGGTCATAGTTTTAAATGCCAGTGTTGCTATTCTCTAGTTTTGTGATCAAGGGCAAGAAGCTTTATCTGTCCAGATCTTAGTGTCTAGTATCAGAACAAATCATTTTCAGGGTAATGATTAGGACAAAATGAGATAGTGTATATTCATGTATTATACATTGTTTAACATAACATAGGCCTGAAAAGGTTAAAAATCAAAAATTCAGGATTACTTTTATAAAGGTAGATTTATTCTATAATACATTAATAAATAAGATTGTGTGCTTAATTCATGCTAATCGCCTCACAACTGGTGGGTCCATAGCAGAAGTAGTCCCACTGATGGAACGTTTCCCAAATCGTCCTGAGTCAGTATAATTCTAATGAGCTTTTGTGTTTATGTACATACAAAATGAGGATGAAAGCTCCAAACTGTCTGCAACTGTACCTTCACTCTCTATTTGTTATTTTACAGTGATGTGAAATTTGCTTGAGAAGTATTTACATTTTCTTCATATAGACTATATCTGCTTTCAGATGTAGTCCAGTTTAAATAGCAAGAACTCATTGAAGAGACACAATTTGGCTGAAACATCTGTTTGATATTCTGTGCAACTAACTTCATCTATTCTCCATACAAAAAGAACACAATCTTACTTATAATAAACATTTTTTGTAACAGCAATCATGCAGCTGCAGAAAACATGGTTTATCATTAGATAATCACATCCTTGGGGGGATTACATGCACCCAACTGTGTCTTATGCTTTCTATGTTGGAAATTTAATTTTCTTATAAATGTCAGACTGTTGCTTGCTACATATTGCTTAATTAATAATTGAGCCATAATTCCATCCTCATAAACTATATTTAAATCTATAAGCTATATGTATGGATACATAATGCAATCAGGGCTAACTATAGATAACACAGGCTTTTATATGTCATATAAGTCCATTCACATTTTACACACTAGTATTATCTTTTACTCTCATACTAGTTAGTACATTTATTCCATTAATAGAAATATCAACTCATAAAATGATTTACTTGAAGAGAAATAGAACAGTTGTTAAAGCCCTCCTCTTCCTGTTAACATATCATCAGACCAGATTTAAGAATTTTAAGATAGGGATAAAAATGCAAGTGAGTAAATTCAACCTAAATCCTAGTCATCTTTAGCAATGACCCAGGGATATTTTGGTAAGTCAGGAAAAAATAGCCATTTGTGGAATTACAATAACAAGAGATGTACATTTACAAGTACTTTTCTGTGTATTTAAAATGGAAAATATCTCTCACTGCTGATCCATTATCTTATGCAATAATATAGTCAAATGCCTGGTGACACAAAGATTTGTGATGACTCATGTCATAGGCCATGTAATCAGCCTTTGAACACAATGACCCTTGAGCAAATGGCTCTGAGACAAATCACTTTCACCAGTAGGGGTAGACTCTCATGGCTGCTTCACTTTGGCATCCTTTCAACAACAGAGTGACTCAACTTGTCAGCATTTCCCTTGAATGTTTCCTATCACTATGGGACAAATATAGGAGCATGAATGCCACATGGAACAGAGCCATTGTCAGTTGACACTGCCCTGACTGGCAGCACACTCACGACTGAGCTGAGCCTGATTCAGCTCAAATAAACCAACAGCCACTAAATATATGTTCATTGATGACTGCCAATAAGATTTTATGGCTTTTTCTTTTGCAGCATGAGTATGAAAACAATTAAGTGGCCCTTGCCTTTTAATTTTTTTAAATGTTTTATTGATGGCCTCCATAGATATACACAATCTATGTTCATCATAATCTTCTCCCACAAGCCTTTTCTTATGACTTCTCTATACCCCTCCACTGAACCCTCGCTCTTTTCCAACTAGGCCCTCATCTATTTTGATGCCATTTTTAAAATTTTTACTTTATATACAAATAATAGGTGATATTCTTCTATCCTCTTACTCTAGTCCCTGCTAACTTGAGGGCCCTCTCCCATGGTGTCATGGTATCACAAGAAAGCTGGGGTTCCCAGAAATTTGGGATTCCCAGCTAATTCCAATGTATTTTAAAACTTAAGTGTACCCAGATTCTTGTTCTATAAAATTAAAGAATTAAAATTATAGACCATCAGAGGATAAAATATAATGGGAGACTTTATTTGAAAACAAATGAGAAGTTACTGAGATCTCCAGACACTAGTGAGCAGAGAGCACATGGGGGAGGTTTTATCCACATATCTATAAAATCTTGCTGGCCAGCCCAGCAAGGGAAAGAAGGAAAAAAAATAAAAGAAGGCTCCCATCATGAGGAAAAATGGGTCATAAAGAACCCGAGTCCCCACACCACAGCTCTGGAGAATTGAACCCAGATCATCAGGCTTTGCAAGTAAGCACCTTTAACTGCTGAGGTCTCTTTCTAGACCCATAATTGAGTTTTAAATTAGTAATTATCAAGCAAGTCAGGGTCTTTTGTCACCAAAATAAAATTGAAAGATATTTTTAAGTAAAACTATGAATGTTTTCTGGTTAACATTGCATAATTAAGACTGTTCTGTTCAATTGGGACTTTGGTGCCATGGATATATCATTTATCTGTGCAATATAACATACCTTTGGTTGCATGTTGCTATGTGCACTGGAAATGGGAATATTGTATTGAATGTGTTATTTAAAAATTCTATAAAGTAAATTTAATTCAACTCAATAAACTGAGTTGAATAGTTGAATTTATAAATTTATTTTATTTAACTATAAATATAAGTAGTACATAATAAACCTTGATACTATTGCTTTTGTCAAGATAGTTGTTTTTCAAGTTTCTCTTCGATCATAACAGGAGATTGTACTTCATATAACAACACTGAGTTTGCAGTTATAAGAGGTATGCTTACTTAGAGGTCATGGAGCAAATCTGTTCTGGTCATCTATTGTTACCTAAGAAACCATTCCAAACTCAATAGCCTAAAAGAATAATAATTGTTATTATAAATGCTAAAACAAACATGATCATATTATTTAGAAAAGTCTTCCTAACTTCATCTATTTTTATCCTTTCCAAACTTTTGTTTTGAATAATCATTCCTGATTTGAGTACTCTTCTTATTAATTCATTGTATTCTAACTTCTAACAGTGGGTGATTCCATTTGAAACCCATGGTTTCCCCCTTGATCCTCATTTCTAGTTCCTTATAAATGGTTTTGTTGAGGATACCAGGGGCTATAATATCATTTTCATAAGCAATGACAAACATCTAGATGGACTTTTTGATAAAATTGAATCCAGGGAGTCACACATACTAAGGATACGCTTTAAGTCTGAGTTTTACAGGGGGTTTGCTCTAATCTGTACACATATTCATATATATGAATAATAATGAGCACAATGAGCAAATCAGTTGCATTGTTGATGGTACTGTAGGCATCATGATCTCTATAATATTCTATACTTAATTTTACATTTTTTTCAGAAGTACTGTATAGAAAAAGAATGTTCTCATTCTTTAAAGTCAAATAACATTCTATAAAACAGCAGTTACAGATTTCTTCAAATAATTACATTTGGGTATAGAATTGTGAAGTATACCAGAGCTTTGGCTATTGAAATTCATAACTGCCTAATGACAACATTGATTTCTCTGGACCAGGTGCCACAATAGGATAACTAAAAACATTTTAGCAGCATTGTAACTGGTTTATAATTTACAATTTTGTTTTAGTATGCTTGTGCACTTTACCTTTTATTTTGAATTTAGGATAGTCACAAAATTCTATTTCTACCAATTAAAAGTAACTTAATCACCTCCAGATTTGAATGTGATCAATAAAAATTTAAATTAAATTAATTCCATACTTTCCTTAGCTCTACTCCTATATACTCTACAGAGAAATTTTAATCTCTCAGAGGATTTATATATAATTAATACATTTTCCTAGTATATTCATTGGTTATTACTGTGTAATAAGACACTATAGAAACAAGTGGTTTAAAAATAAAAAATGTAAGTATTATTTAAAAGTTGCTATATAGATGATTCTTATGGACTAAAGTGAGTTAACTTGGATATCTGGAGCCTTGTTGATTTGTCTGTTTTTCATTCACATGGGTTTCACTCACATGTCTGTTCGTCAGTCATCTGACCCATGATGACTTTCCAGAATAACTATTTTTTCCTAAAAATAATCTTTCACTCTACAGCAGGGTAAACTAGACTTGTTCATGTGGTCATGGCCAAGTTTTGAAGTACTATTTAAAAAGGCAAATAGTCACTTTAGGTTCAAGGTCAGAAATAATGCATTACTACTATGCTTCTTTCTTTTGGTCAAAGTCAGACACAATACCAGATTGGTTTCAAGAGTGAGGATTCAGGGACAGGGTGGAGGATGGGAGGGGGTTACTAGAAGATCATGTTACAAAGAAATGTGGATAGGAAGTGAATTTTCACTTGTTTCCTGGATGCTTTCATTTTTTGGAGATTAACGTGGTTGGTTACTCTTATGTATTCTATCCTTGAGTATGCTAAATGGAGTAGAGTAATGGGCTTGAAGAAACTATAAATGCAAAACCCTTAAATTAATATATCAAATATTATCTTGCCACTAATATCTCGCTGTTTCCAGGCTAACTCAATGATGCAGGTTACTCAGAAGACTGAGACTTTAGCTGAAGTATACAATTTCATTGAGTTATTTTCATTTTATAGAATCTAATGCAGAACTATGTCTAACTTGAGTTTTAATAGATGAGATTACACTAAATTGCATGTCATGTCAAAAATAACACACTTTATATTGTTGCTGTTTTTAAAACTACCTTTGTAAAGCTTCATTAACACTAATGAAAGGAAATGCCAGTTTTAATTACTAGCAAAATCGTAACAAGTATATCAAAACAAGTCCAGGTATACCTGAAGAATACATTAAATGATGCCACACACCATGTTTCTAAAAATCCACTCCCAGAATTAATAAGTTATCATCTTGGTTGGTCTTCCTATTTCAATTTTTCCCTTTCTGATCTATTTGGTAGGATTTCAGGTTATCTTAACCCAACCTTATATGAGGCCACATGGTTCAAATATAGAAGTAGCTCACTGCTACCCATTAGCTATAATCCAAATATCTTCTGTTTGTGTTCAATCCTTGCTACAGATTCAAATGTACTACAAATCCACACACCTTTTCCTATAATACATTTGTTTTGATGACTCATATGTAAAAACCATTAATCATGAAATCAGAAGCTGAAACTCAGTGTACAATGATGTTAAATTGGTCAACGGTAGATGATGTTTTGTTGAACTAAGCAAAAGATATCCTACCAGTAGAAGACTTGAATCACTCTATGAACAAGCAAATTAAGGTGGGTATAACACATAGGTATGTATCCTGCCATGGTCAAGGCCATCCAAACAAATGTTTAAGTAGTCTGTGTCTTCACAGCTGCAAGCTCACAATTGCTCACCAGTCCCAAGGTTGATGACAACCTTTTATTCTATTAAAAGCCTTCTTACTTTTACTAAAAGAGAAGGAAAATGATATTTTTTGACAACTTACAGAATGCCTGTTTCAACTTCATGATTTTTCAGAAACTATGATATTGTACTTGACATTACAACTAGACAGCTTGATTTGTTATCTTTCTCATTTCTTTTTTGTCTTTTCAATGTCCTCAGCAGAGATAAACTATTGATTTTACAATAAATGCTATTTGAGAATTGGTTTTATAATAAGATAAGCTCAAAATTCAGAGAAAATGTATGTAAATTGTTGTTTATGGGAGTGCTTAGGTTTGTATAAATAAATGTTGACAAGTAAAACATTCACTTTAGATTTTTGAGAATAGGGAAATAGTTTTAATTAATTATGCTACTTTTATATACTTTCCCCAGTCATTATGTATGTTCTGCATTTGTTGATGGACAGCAAACAGTTAACTTCTAGATTTACAAGAAAATTAGAATTTTCTTTGTGGAAGATTTTGGTTGCTGTTTTTGTTTCTGGCAAGATGTAGTGAAAATGGCAGAAAATATAAGAATGATGGGGAAAAGAATTCTACTTGTTAGGTATATATAAACATTAGGAAGGGTAATATATTTCAAATTGAATTATCTATACTCAAGGATGATAGCAAAAAAGCTAAAAGAAGATATATTTGAGGGAATTATGGACAAAGACATATCTCTGTGTATATCATTTGAAACAAGGAAGTATAATCATACAGAATATAATGTTATTAGAACTATAATGTGCACTCTATTTCAGAAAAAAGATTTATAGCTCTTGAATTGAAATTTTTAGTTTATAAAAATTAAAATTTTTTGAAACTGGGCCTCTGTTATGGACTGAATGTGTCTACCCCAATGTCTTAGGTTGAACCCTGGTCTCCAAAGTTACGGTATTTCTATATAGATCTTGGAGAGGTCAGGAATGGGGAGCCCTTATACTGAGAATACAGAGATATGAAAGTGCTGGGGTCAAATGTGTGCTTAGTATACATGGTGCCTTGAGTTCAATCCATAGAAACCAAAAAAAAAAACATGTCATGAGAGATGATACTTTATCTTTCTGCCATGTGAAGACAAAGCAAGAAGCTGTCCATCTGTAAGCCAGGAAGAATGCCCTTACAGAAATCTAATTGGAAAATCCTTTGATCTTAGAATTGCCAGCCTTCAGATTCATGAGTAATAAATTAATTTGGTCTAACTTATACAGTCCATTGCATTTTTGTTATATTAAAGTGACTAAATAGCTTCTACAGGAATTTTTCCTTCTTAGGAACAGAAGTTACATATTTTCAATAATTAATCATAGGACATCTACTGAGTATTTTTCTATACATTAATTACTACAGTAAAAATTGGCACTCTAAGTGTCGTAAAAAGTGATTCACTTATTGAGGAATTTATAGTCTTGTGGAACAATTCTCATAGATAAAGTGACCTTTGATTTACAGAATAACTTTCAGTTTTAGTTTTTGCCCTAACTCTCTAGATAACTCTTTTTTTAATTCTTTTTTGGAAACCTCATCTTCCATCTTCCTCTTAGTTGTTGTCATTCACTAGTCTCCATTAGGAAGACCTCATACTTGAACTGGTCTCTCCAAACTATCTGTATACTGATGTAAAAAAAATCTTATCATTAACTTGAAGTCATATGCCCTAAAATATAGTCCCATATAACTGGGGTGACCTTTCCCCTGGAAAAACATGGGAATCTTTTCCCAGATAAAGCACAAATGACAAACCAAAGGACAATTACACCAAAACCAGTTTTGTAGACAAGTGAGTTTATTGGAGTTATTTACAGAGCAGGGTGAGCTGTTGCTTATAGGATCAAATGATATCTCAAACACAGGCACACCATGAGAAGTCTCACTCCTTTCTGTATGAAAACCTCCCCATAGCTGTATCAACCAAAAGGCAGCTGCAACACTGGAAAGCAACCTCTCAGCATAGGTGACAACTCACAGAAGCTGTGTCTCTGGAGCACACTATTCCACTGGAAGGAGGCAGCACCTTCTGAGAGTCTCTCATCCCCAAGAATTTGTTTCCACTCTATATAGCCATAGGGCCAGGTC
>PVHP010044419.1:0-14143 GCA_004024765.1 Zapus hudsonius
TGGCAGCAAAAGGGGTAGGAATTTGGGTAACTCCCTGAGTAGGACTCGGCTGAGAATGCTGAAACCCTCTCCTCTAGCATTAGGGAAAGAAGAGATAATTCCGCAGGATAATGGGCTAAAACTAGAGGCAGAAAAGCTGGGACTCCAGTGCACAAAGGTTCAGTCGGAACCCACTGCAGGCACAGCTTGCACATGTACAATACTTGGGGTGAGACCCTGCTTAAGTTCTGTGCCTCACTACCTCACCTTGCAGAGCAGCATGCAGGTCACTTAGCTCAAGCCCTGGGATATGTGGAGCAACAGCAGTTGCTATTATTGTCACTGTTGTTTTGTGATTTCTACACAAAATTCAGTACAGTTCAGTTCAGTACAGCGGAGTTTCCCATATAGCTGGAAGAGAGAACAGCTGGCTAAGTGCACGTGACTTTAAAATCTTGGTTCTTTGATAAGATTAGTATCTCTTTTTTTGTTTGTTTTTTGAGGTAGGGTCTTGCTCAAGTCCAGGCTGCTGACCTGGAATTCACTATATAGTCTCAGGGAGGCCTCGAACTCATGGCAATCCTCCTATCTCTGCCTCCCGAGTGCTGGGATTAAAGGAGTGCGCCACCATGCCCCGCCAGCATCTTCTATTTAATGGTGGAAAGGCTTGCTTAGAAGTGGAAGCTATAGCCAGGCATGGTGGCGCACATTGCTTACTGTGTCTCCTGATGACCTCGTGAACCCACAGGCCAAAGACTCCTTGATTTGGGGCTTGGTCTCTGTTTTCCACAAGTCTTCAGGCATGGACTCTTCCAGTCAGACATGGCTAATAGATCCTGACCTTGTCTGGTTGGTGTGGGGAGAGGAAACTGATCAGCACTGCATGGCTCACTTTCTCTCTTAGGAATTTGGAGCTGTGATCAGGAGACAAGGCTGCTCTCTATAGCATGGTCTGTCAGAGCTTTGGGGCCAGGCCTGGTGGTACAGGCCTGGAGTCCCAGCTGTGTGAGGCTGCCTGAGCCACAGAGTGAGTTCAAGACCAACCTGGACAATGTCGTGTTAATGTTATCTAAATAAAAGTAAAAGGGAGCTGGAAAGATAACTCGGTGGTTAAGATACTTGTTTGCAAAGCTTAAGGACCCAGTTTCAATTCCCCAGTACCCATGTACAGCCAGATGCTCAAAGTGGTGCATATATCTGGAGTTCATTTGTAGTGGCTAGAGGCCCTGGCATACCCATTTTCTCTCTTTCTTCTCCTTCTTTCTATCGCTTTCTGCTCGCAAATAAATAAATAAAATATTTTTTTAAAGTAAAATGAGAGCTAGGGATATAGCTCAGTTGTGGAGTGCTTGCTCAATATGTGTGAGGTCCTAGAACTGAGTCTGTAGTCCTGAAGAAAACCAAACAAAGCTGGATAAAAGAGCTGTGGATAGGCTGCCTTTTGCCCACCATGAAGACAGATAAGCAAAAGCAAGGCCAGATGCAGAGAAAGGAGGACTTTCTCCCCTGACTCAGTGCTGGTGTCTCCTTTGGCCTCTGTCTCATCCTTAGTCCTTAGTGTGTTACTATGTCACACATGTTTTTAATGCGCTAAGCCTCACTTGAATCTAGAATTTTTTTAGCCTGTGCCTCAAAATTCTTCTGGCCTTTGCACAGTAGCCAATTTTATAGCCACTCTGGTTTTACACATTTATAAAGCAACAGCTCACCTCCAGGCACTATAATATGTATTAGTTTCCCAGGGTTACAAAATCGATGGCTGAAAACAACAGAAATGTGTTCTCTCAGAATCAGATGCCTGACATCACAGTTACACTTCCTGTGAGAACTCCACAGAGACCTTCCTCAGTCAGGCCTCTGGTGACCACCTCCCAGGTGCTCCTTGGCTGTAACTGATTGTGCCTTCTCTTCATCTCTGTTTCCCCCCCTTCCATCTCTAAGAAAGACGCTTGCTATTGGGATTCTATAGAACCCACCAGTATCATCCAGTATAATCTCATCTCTGTATGATTATACTTCCAGAGACCCCTTCTCCAAGTTGGAGCTAGGATATACTCATATAGGTGCTAGCATCATTTAACCCATTACAAGATCTCTGGCAGAGTCTCACTCTGATTGAGACATTCACTATAGCGTTGCTTGTGGTAGTAGGGAGTCAGAGGCCCAATTCTTAAACTATATGTATGCAAAACATAGTGGGTTACCCAATGGACCAGAGATATTTATAGCTGACTGACTGCCAAAGTGCTTTTCACATTGCTCAGCCCACACACAGTTGGTTAGGATCATTTAACAATTTTTGGTTAATGTGCTGTGAATATCAGGGATATATGTTACTTCTAGTCAAGAATGTAAGAATGAGTATGGATTCTCCTTATGCCCTCCTTCTCTGCCCCATCAATGCTGAAAGTTATGTGTTTCCAGTGACAAAGGTATAAGATGGAAGTGGTGGGGATCCCTGAATCATTGGGTAGAAGAGAGCTGTCCTAAGATCTGCTGAGGATTCTATGTGAATGAGAAACAAGCATCCCCATGGGAACCAGTGTAACTGGGGATTGTACATCACTTCAGCACAGCCCAGGCTACCTTGATGAGTGTGTACACTATGAAATACTACCATTCATTAGGGGCAACAGATTAGAATGCACATATATCCAGGCATCTATCTTGAAGCCATAGTGCTTAATGAAAAAGCAGAAAGGATAATGGAAGATTGTAAGGTCATTAATATACACATTTTAAAGTCAGTGCACATGAATAAGATGGTCTTCAACAGGGCTGGAGAGATGGCTCAGCAGTTAAGGCACTTGCCTCCAGTGCCTAAGGCCCCGGGTTCAATTCCCCAGTACCCACATAAGCCAGATCCACTAGGTGGTGGCCCTGGTGTGCTCTCTCTCTCTCTTCCTCTCTCTCTCTCTCCCTCTCTCTGCTTGAAAATGAATAAATAAAATATTTAAAATAAAAACTTTTTTTAAAAAAAAGATGGTCTTCGACAAAACACATACAAATGAAAAGTTAGACATTACAATGGGTCGGGAGGACAAGTGAGAGCAGGTTAACAAAGGAATTCGATCCTTCTGTCAAGAAGGAATTTGCCAGCTCTAATGACAAGACGTTAAAAACCCAGGAAGATAATGAACCCGTCATTCTGAGTCCAACCAGTCACAGCAGCACTTCTGAAGGAGACAGAGAGATGTCTGGACTCAAGAGAACAGAGAAGAACCAGCCAAGGAGCCAGAGCACTGAGAGGTAGAAAAGCTGAGAAGATAATAGTCTAAATAAAATGCATCAGATTCTTGATGTGCCTCCTGGTTAAAAAAGAAAGAAAAAAAAGAAAAAGGTGACTAAGAGTGGAAAGGAAGGAGTGGATGATTTAAAAAGGTAGACGGGCTGGGGGAGATGGCTCAGTGGTTTAGGTATTTGCCTACAAAGCCTAACAACCCAGGTTTGATTCTCCAGTACCCATGTAAAGCCAGATGCGCAAAAGTGGCGCATGCGTCTGTAGATTGGTAGCAGTGGCTGGAGGCCCTGGTGTGCCCGTTCTCTCTTTCTCTCCTTGCAAATAAATTAAACAAATAAAGGTAGACTGAGATGAAATCAAGTCTGTCATCTTTACCATGTCCTTCAAGCACAGTGTGGTGATGGCACTTCATCTCTAGGTGTCCCCTATGCACTTGCCCTTCTCAGATTTCTTAGGAGGTCTCAGGCCCCGATGGTCATTCTTCCATTTCTCTATCATTTGAGCAGACCCTCCAAGAGGCTTCTCCAATCACACCCTCCTTTTTTAAAATTAAATTTGTATCAGCTTACAAAGAATTAGGTTCCATGATGGTGTTTCACATACATTTTTTGTTTCCCTTCCCCCTTTCCTCTTTCCTCCTCCACCCTGCACCTCCCTCCCACCGCCCCCACCAAGTTAGCCTCCAAGAAAAGTTATGACGACAAATCCTGGCAAGGGCATGGGGAGAGGGGAACTCTTATTCACTGTTGATGGGAGTGTAAACGACTACAGCTGCGATAAAAATCAGTGTGGAAGTTTCTCCAAAACTATACTACCAAATGACTCAGCTACACCACTTTGGGCATATACCCAAAAGACTATATCGTGACAGAGATATTTGCATATACATGTTCATTACTGCTCTATTCACAATAGATAGGAAATGAGATTAACCTAGATATCCATCTACTAATGGCTGGATAATGAAAACGTGGTACAATATATACTGGAGTTTCACTCAGCTGTAAAGGAAAACGAAGTCATGAAATTTATAGGAAAATGGATGGAATTGGAAAAAATATATTAGTGAGATAACCCAAACCCAGAAAAATAAAAATCACGTGTTCTCTGTCATATGTGGACTCTAAGTCCTATTGTGTGTATGCAAACAAGGGAATGTGAGGCTGAGTATGGGCTGCAATTCAAGAGAGGCGACCACGAGGGGGACAAAGGACAAAAGGGGACACAGTATGAAAAGACCTCTTCCCCAGCTTCTTCCATTGCTTTTTCTTCATACACTACTGACTACCTGAAGGTAGGTTTGCTTTACTATCTATTCTGTCTCACACACAAGATCGCAGGTGCCATGAGAAGAGCCCTCATCTGCCTTACTCAACAGGGCATGCACATGAAGGTGCTGCAGAAATATTCACTGCGGATTGGCTGGTCGATGTGGACACTGAGATGCTCAGTCCAAGAGATGGGACGTGCGACAGGGCTGGTGAGAACAGAAGACTGTTTGAGGATATTCATTTTACAAATGCCGAGTTTTGAAGGAGCCTATAAGGTAGCAAGGAAGAGGCTTTCAACAGGTCATAAACTGAAAGTTGGCTGAAGCCTGTAGATTTGGAGGCTATGAGCTGGTCATCGTTGAAATTGTGAGGAGAAATGAAATAGTAGAAACTGAGAAAACGTCACTGATTGAATGAGATCATCATATGCAGGGCTTGAGTTCTACTATGGAGCCTAATTGCAACGTCTATGAGATAAGGAAAAAAAAACAGTAGCATTCCATTGCATTTGCTATCTGTCTGGCAAAGAGACAGAAATTGTTAAGAAGTTTAAAAAAACCAGAAGTCTTAGTAGCTCAGAGTGAGAACTTTAGGCAAGGGGAAGAGGCCAGGAGCTGGGAAAATCATGGATTGCAGTACTACCAGCCCAGAAGTAACAGTGAGCAGGAGAGGGGAGCCTGGTTGAGTTGAGGGGAGAGAGAGAGAGAGAGAGAGAGAGAGAGAGGCAGGCATCTGGGCTTTCTATGCCCATGTCCCTGGGGTATGGTGACTTGTGGAGGTAGGTGTGAGACAGTGCTCAGGGAAGGAGCCATGTTGGCAGAATCCTGTTGAGTTTTGGCCTGGTTGTAAGGGAGAGGGGGAGATGGGAAGGGAGCTCTAAGACTAACAGAAATATCCCTCCCGTCCAGGGAGTTTATGCTTAGCTAGAGTATGGCATATACAGTATTGCTGAGTTTAGGGGAAGCAGTACTGGGTGCAGGAACATTGACTTTCTTCACCCTGTCACCTGAGAACCATTGTTCTCAGATCACCTAGGGCTTCAGAGGCTGAAACAGAATGAGAGCTGGAGAACACAGCTTTGTTTTGAGACATGTTAGCTAAGTAGCTCAGGCTAGTCTTGAATTTGTGATCTCTAGTCTCAGCCTCCCAAGCAGCTCATATTATAGGAATACATCAACACACTTAGTTCAGAACACACCACCACCTTTGAGCATGAGGTTAATTTAACAGGCTTGTTTAATCTAAGTGACCATTAAGTAATCCTTAGGCATCACAGGTATTTTACTTATTTCAGGTATCAGAGCAAAGTGCCCTCCATCACTGTAAAGAGAGGGGAAGTGCTAAACTCAAGAATTAAACCAATTCTTGGGCTGGAGATATGGGTCAGTGGTTAAAGTTGCTTGCTTGCAAAGCCTCCAGCCTGGGTTTAATTCCCTAGTGCCCATGTAAAGGCAAATACACAAAGTGATGCATGTGTCTGGGGTTCATTTGTAGAGGCAAGAGGTCCTAGAGCACCTATACTCACTCTCTCTGTGTCTGCCTCTTTCTGCCTCTCTCAAATTTAAAAAAAATTAAAAACAAACAAATAAACCAATTATCTTTTTTTTGTTTGTTTGTTTCACATTAGAATCACCAGGGAACCTTTGAGGAAAAAAAAAAAAGACTGCCTAAGTCCCACCCCACATCAATTAAGTCAGATTCTGCGAAAGGGCAGCTTTTATCACTATTTTCTTTTCTTTTTCTTTTTTTTTGGTCTTTTGAGGTAGGGTCTCGCTCTAGTCCAGGCTGACCTGGAATTCACTATATAGTCTCAGAGTGGCCTTGAACTCACAGCAATCCTCCTATCTCTGCCTCCCGAGTGCTGGGATTAAAGGCATGTGCCACCATGCCCGGCTATATCACTATTTTCTTAAAGCACTATAGATGAATTTCATGTTTAGCTGTGGAATTACACACACACACACATACTGATTTCAAACTATTAAAATGCTTTTCTGGAAGTATTTTCTTTCTTTTTCACTCTGTTTTATGGCAATAAAGAGTGCATAAAGTGACCTCAGCATGTTTGCCTCAACCCAGTCAGATTTGGCTACAGTCTCTTCTGGAAAGTAAGGTTTACTGGGGAAACAGGATGGAAGAGTGACCATGGGGATAGCAGGACAGTTTTGCTATGGCTCCTCTCATTTCATTGGCACTCCCCTTTCCTTTCCTTTCCTTTGACATGACCATACTCACGTCCTAAGCATCAGAGCTGTGAGGAAACAATCCTGGTCTCAGCTAAGCAGCTTATGTCAGCCGTGATCAAAGCTATGAGAGGTCCAGTTCTGGCCTAAGTGCAAAGGAACAATGGAACTTGTCAAGATCATGTGCATTTTCCATCCTGCATACTATTCTCTTTCTATTCACCCACCTCTTAGGGTGCTCGAGAGGATCAACACTCTGACCCTGAGGAATGCGGACTGGAAAGTGGATCTCAGATAAACTAAGTGCCATCCAGTAAGAAGTTAGGGTTCAGAATTAATTCTGACTTCCTGAGAAGAATGCATACAATATAATCCTAGGAGTAGGGAACAGAATGCCTTTAAATTAGATATAGTATGGAAAGATAATGAAATCAAAGCATTTGAAAAAAGAAAGGAAAGAAGGAAGAGAAAGGGAAGGAAGGCACCTAATAATCCACCTCTTAAAGCCACTTTCTGAGAGCCAGAACACATTCCAGGTTGTGCTCTTACCCTCGTAAATATTGAAAATATTAAAAATGGCTCATTCCCCATTGCTCTTTTTTCATGTTATAGGATTGAAATTGAGACCAAAGAGGGTGACTATCTGCTTCAAATCATGGCAATAATTAGTGATGCGAGATTAGAACCCAGGTTTCCAGACCTTCTTCCACAGTCCCTACTAACTACTAATCAGACACAAGGGTGTCACCATCTGTAAGAAGTGATCACTTCAAGACTTCCAAGGCTTGCTCTTCAAAGCTCATCTGTCTTCATGGGCAAGAAGCAGCATAGATATCCCCAGAAGCCTGTCAGTAAGGTGGGATCTCAGGCCTCACCCAGACCTATTGAGAATCTGACCCCCATTAACATTTGAGACTCACTTTTCTAGATTACCATCTAGATACTAACACATGGATGCAAGTATCCAATACATTCTGTGCAAAGTGAAATGGCAGGTTCTGAGGGTGCTGGAAGAAAATTAAAAAAAAACTTGGTTTAATGATCTTGTTTCATAATCTTGGAAATAATGTCAAATTAAGGCATTTATAAATCTCATGCCACTAACTGAGCTAGCCGGGCAAGCTTAAGGTATTAAGCTGGATATACTAATCCATGTGGATATAATTGCCTGATTTTCATATCAAAATGGTTCATATTTAAATATGATAGAGCACATGCTGGTGCACAGCTAAACCTAGCATTTGGGAGGTTGAGGCAGGAACCTGAAAACAAGGCTAGCCTCTGCTACAAGTGAAACCCTGTGTAAAATAAAATGAAATGTAAATATTGTGATCACTTAGATACAAATGAAAATATTACACCTATCATCCTCTTATCAAGGACATGCATCAATTTCCAGGTTCCCAAACTCCCTACCACCATTCTTGTCCAAAACCTTTTTTGCATCAGAACCACACTGCAGGATTGATTGTGTCCAAGCCAAGGCTTGAGTGCTGACTCCATTCTTGTTACTGTCAGCCTCCTGACAGAACAATTTTATTATCCTAGGCATTGTTGTGCCTTTCCAAAGTTCCTTGTCAAAAATCATGTCCCGGACTGGAGAGATGGCTCAGCCATTAAGGCACTTGCCTGCAAAGCCCAACTATCCAGGTTTGATTCCCCAGGACCCACATGGAGGCAGATGCTTGGAGTGGCACATGCATTTGGAGTCCATTTTCAGAGGATAGAGACCATGGAGTGCCTATTCTCTCACTCTCTGCCTCTTTTCTATCTCTCCCTGCTTGCAAATAAATGAAAAAAAAACTTAAAAAAATCAAAAATCAAAAAACAAAAACAATCCCTTGTGGTAGTTTGAATGTATGTCCCCCATAGACTCAGGTGCCCCATATGTACCTTAAAAAACTCATGTAATCATGTCTGGTTTAGACTTCAAGCAAGCCAAAGCACATCTGATGTCTGCCAGTGTTCCCTCTCCTTTATCCGATTAATACTGAAGTTCACAGCAAGAGCTTTGGGCTTTCTTTGTTTCTTGGCAACAGGGCTTCCAGAGGAAGTGCCAGAGCAAGGACATACATACACAAAGATCTTAACAGAACAAAGGCAGAGACTTAAACAGGTTCACAGGGAAACACAAGACCTGTGACTATGGCATAAGAGAGAGGATTTATTAGTCCCCAGGTGCCACAGCTCCTCTCCTCTGCTCACTGCTTTTTTGTGTGTGCATAAATAATGCATTTATAGCTTTTTGCTAACAATTTTAATTGACTGATGATTATATATTAAATCAAGCCCGAATGCATAGAAATGCACATCTTTAGAAATATAGTTGAGAAGCACTATATGAACAATATATTACTATTAATACAAGTTATACTCATGACAGAGTAACCAAAAGAGGTACAAGGAAGACACATGAGACAGAGGCCAAAGGAGACGCCAGCACTGAGACAGGAGAAAGTCCTCCTTTCTCTGCACCTGGCCTTGCTTTTGCTTATCTGTCTTCATGGTGGCCAGAAGATGGCCCTTCCACAGCTTTGCTTGGTTTTCTTCAGGACTACAGACTCAGTCCTAGGGTCTCACACAAGTAAGCAAGCACTCCACAACTGAGCTATATCCCTAGGCCTCTTTTTACTTTTTATTTAGAGGAAGGTATCACTAAGTTGTCCGGCCTGGTCTTGAACTCACTCTGTGGCTCAGGCAGCCTCACACAGCTGGGACTCCAGGCCTGTGCCACCAGGCCTGGCCCCAAAGCTCTGACAGACCATGCTATAGAGAGCAGCCTTGTCTCCTGATCACAGCTCCAAATTCCTAAGAGAGAAAGTGAGCCATGCAGTGCTGATCAGCTTCCTCTCCCCACACCAACCAGACAAGGTCAGGATCTATTAGCCATGTCTGACTGGAAGAGTCCATGCCTGAAGACTTGTGGAAAACAGAGACCGAGCCCCAAATCAAGGAGTCTTTGGCCTGTGGGTTCACAAGGTCATCAGGAGACACAGTAAGCAATGTGACCAACACTAGCCAACAGCATCGCCAGTCCTGGGAGTGTGTGCCTGAGCCAGGGGTGGTGGAACCCTGCAGTCAGAGTTGTTGTCCAAGGTAGGAAGCTCCATGACATGGGAATTCTGGAAGAGTCACCTCAGGACAAAAGGGTGGAATCTCCTCAAGCAGATTCACCTCCCTCTCTGTGCTGTCCTGACCCTGGTCCTGTCCTATGGCTTCCTGAACTCCCTCTGTCCCTCCCTCCCCCGGGGCTGCTCCTCTGCCAGCTCTGGTGCCTGTTTCCCAGAGCAAGTCCACCTCACCCAGTGTCGGGAGCAAGAAACTGTCTAGACTCTGGTCAGTCTTCATTTCCTGGTGCAAGTTCCTTTGGAAGGGTTATTTTCTGAAAGATTAACAAGCATGGAATTATTCATATACAGATGCACAAATATCAAACCAAGGACACAAGAAATCTGAAAACAGAAAGCAAGGAAATGTGACATCTCCACATGATCTCAGCAATATTGTAGTTTCTAACAAAAATCTATCAATTACATGAGAAGGAACTTATTAATTATCTGAGGAAATTCAGTGAGGTATAAGAGGAATACAATGTAGTAATCATGAGCATAATCTATGAACAAAGTGAGAACATCAGTAAAAAACAGAAATGAAAAACCAGTGTTCCTAGGCTTGAAGAATCCAACGAATGAAAACTGAAATAGCTTCATTATTTCAAAAGTGAACTTTAAGAGAGCTCTTTTGAAATTATCCAGTAATCAGATAAAATATTGGATACCGTTAAGTGGATCAATATATGTAACTCTGGCAAATGTAAAGGAGAAGAGAAAGAGACAAGTGAAGCAAGCTGGGAATATATGGATTCATGCAAGTTTTGTTCCCCTGAGCTACCCCTCCAGCTGGCTGGAATCTTACATGCTCATCATAGGTCATGTTTGCTAGGTTGTGGCGCTTTTGAGAATTTGCAGAACCTTTTGGAAGGTTGGGACTATCAGAATGAAGTTAGTTCATTGGTGGTATTGTGTTAAGCGGGATATTTGGAACCCTGAGTCCTTCCTCCTCTTTTTCCTCCTCCTCCTCTTTACCTCCTGACCACCATGAGGGGTCAGGTTTCTTCTACTGGGTGCTTCTACCATGATTTTTGCCTCACCCTAGTCCCCAAACCAATGAGACCAGGCAACCCTAAACTGAAATGTCTGAAACCATGAGCCAAAATAAACCTTTCCTCCTTTAAGTTATCTTGAGGTGTTTTGTCACAGTATTGGAAAAGCTAACACAAAAGCTTACTTAATATACAATGACTGAAAACTTCTTAAATCCTGGAAGAAACATGGACATTTAGATATATGAAGCTCAAAAGTTCCCAGTTTCAACCCAAAGAAGTCCTCACTAACACATATTATACTCAGATTGTCAAAAGTTAAAAGAGGGCCTGGGGAAATAGTTCAGTTGGTAAAGTGCCTGCTCCATCAACGTGAAGACCTGAGTTTGTACCCCAACACCCACATAAATAAGAGCTTTTAATAAAAATCTAAATCAAGGACTGGGAGTGGTGATGTATGTAGACCTTTAACCCCAGCACTCTGGAGGCAGAGGTAGGAGGATTGCATTGATTTCAAGGCCACCTTGAAGCTACACAGTGAATTACAGGTCAGCCTGGACTAGAGTAAGATCTTACCTTGAAAAATAGAAAAAAATGGCAAATGGATCCTAAAATTTGTGTGGCACCACAAAAGACTCAATACTGCAGTCAAGTCAGCTTTGAGAAAGACCAAGAAAGCAATCCTGAGAACGAAGGTCAACGCTGAAAGGAATCACATTGCTTGATCTCAGAGTAGATTAGCAAAGGAGAGTAATCAAAGCAGTGTGCTTTGATACACACGTATAGATCAATGGAACAGAATGCAGAATCCAGAAATAAAGCTGAGCATATGCTAGCAACAACCTTCTACAAAGTTGTCAAGAAGACACAATGGGGGAAAGATAGACTCTTCAATCAATGGTGCTGGGACACTGGGACATCTTTAAGAAAAAAAAATAAGAAACTGCACCCTAATCTTACACCCTTCCCAGAAATAAACACAAAATGGGTTGAAAACTTAAACATGAAACCTGAAACCATAAAAGTCCTAGACAAAAAAAAATAGGGCAAAGCTCCTGTTCATTGAACTTGGCAATGATATTATGGCTGTAATACTAAAAGCACGCCCCCCCCAAAACAAAACAAAACAAAAAATAACTCAAAATTAACAAATTTGACAACATCAAACTAGAAAGTTTTTGTACACTAACACAATCAACAGAATGAGAAGCACCCTATTGAGTGGGAGAAAATATTTGCAAATTAATTATTAGATATGGATATAATCTGCAACACATATAAGGAAATCGTACAACTTAATATAGAAGAACATTTAAAATATCTGAATAAATATTTTTCCAATAAACCCAGGGATCCAACCTCTGTCTTCCCAGTGCTGTGTCTACAGGTGCCTGGTTTTTATGTGAGTGCTGGGGATCCAAAACCAAGTCTTCCGGATTGCACAACAAGAAGGTTAATAACTGAGCCATTTACCCACATCCTCATGTCACAATTTTTAGGACTTTTTTTTCAAAAATTAAAAGATAAGTATTGGTGTGTTTGATGTATTGTGAGAATTTATGGGGGAAAGAGAACCTTTGTACAGTATTTGTGGGATTATAAATTGGTACAACGATTACGTAAAACCATATGGAAATTCCCTTAAAAAGCTAAAACTAGAACTAATGTATGATTCAACAATCTCCCTGTGGGTTTATATGCAAACAAAATGAAGGAGCAGCGCAGGAAACACTTGCACTCGAGCCAAGATATGGAAACCCAAGTGCCCCCCTTTCTGCTTGTGTGAGCGTGCATGCGTGTGTGCGTGTGTGCGTGCCTGTGTGTGTGTGCCTGTGTGTGTGCCCATGTAGTGCTCCCTGTACTCACCTGCTCTTCCACTCCTTCTTGCCTGATCCTGGACCTGGGTGCTATTTCATGAGCTCCGGTGATTCCCCTATCTCCGCTCCCTGCAGGCCTGCTGTGACAGAAACCTAAGGCCTCACCAGCTATCAGTCTTAGGCTTCCTCAGGCCCTCATGCTTTCATAACCCCCAAACCGTCTCTCCAGCCCCTATATGCCCTTTAATGGATAGATGGATCAAGAAACACACAGGGATATAATTGAACCTGAAAAGAGAAGACATATAGTCATTTACAGCATCATAGATAGACCTGGAGGACATTGTGATAAGTTCAGTGAGCCAAACACAGACAAATACTGAATGATCGCACTTGTGTATGGAAGTTACAGGGAAACGAGTGATTTTGGTAAAAGATATAGACTTTCAGTGATAAGATGAACACATTCTGTAGCTATATAGCATGTTATAGTTAACAATAATATGTACTTGAAATTTGTAAAGAATCAATGTGAGATGTTATCATCAAAAACCAAAATAAACAAAAATAGACACCTATATTAGGTGAGGTGGTGGATATGTTAAATACCTTGATTGTAGGAATCACTCTACAATATGTATCTATCAGTTTTGGGTTGAATACATAAATATGTAATATCTTTATTTGTCAATTATGTTTCAATAAAGCTGGCAGGGAAAAGGGTGACATCTAAATAAAAGTTAGAAGGCATGGCTCAGACCAAGGTGCCAAGCAGGAAACTGCGCAGGCCCTTTGCCAGGCGGTGAGGCCAGCTGCCGTAGAAGGGATGCTTGGGTGGGCAGCAGAAGATGACCTTGCAGGAATGGAGAGACTAGCAGGAAACGTTAAACTACTTTCTCTAGAAAGCAAGAGACTACAGGAGGCTTTCAAGGGGATGGCGCATTGTGCAAAAGAGGAATTTAAAATGAATCTGTCACCAACATATAATGTGAGTAGATAAAACATTTAGGGTGGAGATTGTGTTTGTCTTATCTACCATTTTTTTTTTACAAAGCACCTAGGCAATGCCTGGCATGTGGTCCCATTCAATTAAAAAGAGATGATTAATGAAAGAGGAATCAAAAAGTTCACTGAAGAAACTACTGCAGGACCTAGATACCTAAGCAATTAAGGGTCTTACCTGCAAAACCTAATGACCCAGGTTCAATTCCCCAGTACCCACGTAAAGCCCAAGGCACAAAGTGGTGCATGCATCTGGAGTTCCTCTGCATCAGCTGGAGGCCTTGGCATGCCCAGTTTCTCTGTCTGTCTCTCTCTGCTTACAAATAAATAAATAAATAAATAAATAAATAAATAAATAAATAAATAAATAAGTTATTTGTTTTTTAAAAAGCCCAGTGTTGTGAGCTGAGAGCAGAGTGATAATGAAGGAGGTGCTTCACTGTGTGAGCAATAAGTGACTGCACAGGAGGACCCACTGTGTGCAGGGACTAATCAATCACACGTCCCAGCACTCGGAGAATGTGAAATGTATAGGGTGAGCTGTGCAC
>PVHP010044420.1:0-14784 GCA_004024765.1 Zapus hudsonius
AGCTCCAAATTGTACTGGGGCCTGCATAAGTTTTTGAAATTGTATTCAGAAGTACAGATTGTAAATCTCACTTGCAACAATGAAAACAATCTGTAATTGCATAGAAAGCAAACTGCCACCAGCAATGCACTTCACCATTGTCAAGTCCAACGCCCCTTCATTTTAGGGAATGTGTAAACTGTCTCTCAGTTACTTTTAAACCCAAAAATGTCAGCTGTGATGAATCCATCTGGTCCTCTCCATGAATATTTTTGTAGAGCATTTTAGAAAGAGTTCTGCTGAATGACTCAGAGGGACAGTAGTGAACGTGAGACTAAAACCATGTCCCACTGTGATCTCTGACTGCAGGCCAGCCTTTCATGTCTCATTGCCTCAGTCCCTCTGTGCACCAATTTACCTCCCAGGGTTCCTGTGGGTATTACAGACACACATTTGGATGAAAGCAGGCAGCCTGGAAGCCAGGAGCATGCAGTAAGCTCGATGTGCAACGTTGTATCTCTGAGAGCTAGCTGTGCTCGCAGGAGGTGTTACCTTTGATTCATAAATCTCCAAGAAGCAGGGGAACATAATTTGTATATGTTTACCAAAACAATCAAATGCCTTTATCCTAACTTTAGATCACAAGAGACTTCAAAACCAGCAACTAAAATATAGGTTAAGGGGCTGGGAAGCTGGCTTGCAAAACTGGCCCTGGTAATTCCCAAGCTGCCCATGTAAGCCAGATGCAGAACATAGCATAAACATCTGACGTTCACATGTAGCAGCAGTAAGAGGCCCTGGCATGCTCCTCACCCCACACACATATAAGTAAATAAATAAAACTAAAATTCATTAAATACAAATAAGGTTATCTTGGAAAAGAGCTTCACAGGGTTCGAGGTGCTGTGAGCTCTCAATCTTAACTTGAAGATGATAATTAGTGAATAAGATATCATGAAACTTCAGTGAGAGCTGCAAGAAGTATACTAAATGTGCATTTATCCAGCATGGATTCTAACGTTCTGTTTTCTCAATGAATCCAGACTCCACACATCCCTTACTCCCTTTAACATTACCAGCCTGCTGCAAGTCTGTATTTTGCAATGATTTTTTAAAATGTTCAATTGACACATACTGATTACACGTGTTGACAAAGGACCTTGTGACATCTCAGTATACAACTGACCTGTGTCATGGTCAGATCAGGATGACCAATGTCTTCCTCACCTCAAGCAAGTATAATTTCTGTGGGAGCATTCATAGTCTCCTCTCCACTAGCTGTTTTGAGATATATGACTGCTTGCAGTTAACAATAGTTACCCTGCTGAGATACAGAGCCTTAAAAATGATTTCTTCTATCTAATCGCAACTTCATTCCCATTAAATCTGTCCTCTATCCTTCACACCCTTCTATTCTACCACAAGGTCACCCTGTTAGTTTCCAGATCTAAGAACACGTGGTGCCTGTCCTTCCTTCCTTCCTTCCTTCCTTCCTTTCTTCCTTCCTTCCTTCCTTCCTTCCTTCCTTCCTTCCTTCCTTCCTTCCTTCCTTCCTTCCTTCCTTCCTTCCTTCCTTCCTTCCTTCCATAATACTCTCCGGTTTTGACTGTGCTGCTACAAATGGCTGCATTTCATTCCTTGCACTTCTGAGTAATGTATCTTTAATTTATTTGGTGTTTTCATGTGTGAGAGGGTAGGTGTACACAAAGTGCAAATGTGGAAGTCATAAGACAACGTGTGGGTCACCATTCATCTTGTTTTAGGCAGAGGCTCTCATTGTTCACTACTCCATTCCAAAGCTGTGGGAAATTTTCCCTTCTCTACTTCCCTTCTTGCCATGGGCCTACTGGGATGATGAAAGCCTATGTCAGCTTCCAGCTTTTATGTGGGGTCTAGGAAACCTGAGTTAAAACACCCAGAGTTGCACCAGGAGAGACTTATCCACAGAGCCATCCCCACAGCCCCTCATTGCCCAATAATACACTACTTATGCATACCCCACAGTTTTGGTGTAGCTGGTCCTACCTTTTTTTAATTAAATTTTTTAAAAATTTATTTGCACGGAGGACGGGAGGAGAGAGAGAGAGAGAGAGAGAGAGAGAGAGAGAGAGAGAGAGAGAGAGAGAGAGAGAGAGAGAGAGAGAGAGAGAGATTAAGCCCCTAGCCACTGCAAACTCCAGATGCATACACCATTTAGTGCATCTGGCTTCATGTGGGTACTGGGAAATTGAATCCAGGTCATTAGGTATTGCAGGCAAGTGCCTTAACTGCTAAGCCATTTCTCCAGCACAAGTCCTAGCTTTTATTTTTTGCCTACATTTTTTGAAACTCCTAACCATTCTCACTTTTTTTTTACTCATGCCCATCCAATAGCTTCTAATCTAGCATGCAATCTTAATTGTTAAATTCTGAACTTCTGTGCTCAGGGATCCCAATGGTCTTTCACATCACACAGGGCACCTCATGTAGTAGCAACTTCATAACCATTAGCTGTTGGGATGGTCCCCCTTTCTTTGCATCTGATGGGAAGTTACCTTAATGCCTCTGCCTTGCCTTCCTTAAGGGTTCTGGAGGGTTAGATGTGATACTAGAAGTGTAGGCGCTGCATAAACCTAACAGTAAGCACTCACTTCATCCAAATGTAAAATGCATTTTCAATGGAGATTAGGAGCAAGATCTTTTTTTTTTTGAGGAAGTTAATTAGGAGACAGAGGCCCCAAAGAATGTAATGTTAACATGCTCTGTCAAGGTTAGAAGGTAACTCCAATCCAGAATGACTTCACTCATCAAGATGGCCATTGAGAGCAGCCCTCTGTTCTCTTTACTTCCTCATTCTTCCTCCTTTTTAGTATTTTTTGGCAGGCTATTTTTATTAATATTTTATTGATAGCTCTCCAAATTATAGACAATAAACCATTAAGATTCCCTCCCTATCCTCTCTGGTGTTTCTTCCCCCTCCCAATTAGTCTATATTTTTTCAGTATCATCCATCTTTTCCTCCCATTTTATGTAGGTATTATCAGGCACTGCAAAGTCATGAGTATCAAGGCCATTTTGTATCTGAAAGTTTGTATTGTAAGCAGTGCTACCCTTCCCTTGGCTCTTACAATCTTTCCACCACCTCTTCCACAATAGACCCTGAGCCTCAGGAGGTGTGATAGAGATGTCCCAGTGCTGATCACTCCACTGTCACTTCTTCTCAGCACTGTGGTGTCTTTTGAGTTATCCCAGTGGTCACTACCATCTGAAAAGAGAAGCTTCTCTAGCCAAAAGTGTCAGTAGCATTATCATATGGGTATGATCATTTTTTTAAAAAGTGCTTATAAGACAGTTTGGTGGGTATATGTGTATTTAGCCAGACAACAGCAGACATTACTCCCCTTGAGTCATAGGCTTTTGACTAGGTCTTCAGTACCAGGCATATATTAACTCCTGTGGAGCAGGTCTCGAGTCCCATTAGAGAGCAATTGGTTTCCCCCACAATAGATGTACCACTATTTCCCCAGTTGGCACATTTGGCCTGGCTGGGCAGTCTTAAGGCTTGCAAGGTCCACTGCTGTTTACTACTGTTGATGACTTCTTTCTTCCATAGGGCTACATGTCTGTCAGCTGGTTAATAGGGAGGAGGTTTCCAGCTCAGCTCCAGCTTGATTTCTCAGTGACCTACAGCATAGGCAGATGTGGTCTTCAGCAATAGGGTCTTATCTCACTCTGGTGGGCAACCAAGAGCCTTGGCAATAGCCTGTAATGTTTTGCAGGCCTCAGAAACCTCCCTGGCCAACAACTTACTGGAAGGTATCCCATCTCTGACACTGAAATTTTTCTCATAACAATCTATGGCTACTGGGTGTGCCATTATCCAAAGAAGTAGGTTTTCATATGGCTTATTTTAAACCTCTTGAATTTTGATTAATCCTTCCTTTACTCAATCCCTGACCCTACTTAGGCCATTGCACCCTAGTAATTTGTTCATCTGTTCATCTGCATTATATATGCATATATGTATATGTATATATGTATAGGTATATATATGTATATATGTATATGTATATATCCCTTTCCTTATGTCTCTCCTCTCCTCCCTCCCTTATCTCCCCTATTTAGCTTTTTTGCCTATTGTACTGACTTTCAGTCCAATTCACATAAAAATTTAAACATTTGTAGCTAGGATCCACATATGAGAGAGATCATATAGCATTTGGCTTTCTGGTTGACAGGCTCTTTCTGAGTTTGTCATCCTCTCCCTTACCCACCAACCAATCAAGGCCCCTCCATCTATCTAAACTTGTTCATTAAGCTCATCCCAACTCAATGTCTAATTTATAGTTAGGCATGGACCATTCCCTTTTCCTTACATAAAAACCCTATTGGAGAATGCTGGCTAAATACCTATTTCTCAAGGATCCCTCCACAACACTTGGAGCTTTTCTTTAACATTCAACAAAACCTTTATAGCTTGCTTTCAACTTCCCTTGCTTGTCATAAGTTGCAACTTGGAGACAATGTACTCAACTCCAAAAACCACTAACATAATATTCAACCTAGAGTCTAAGATGACAATAAGTTAAAACTTTACTTGAAATTCAAAAGTGGTGAAATTTGGATTATTTGGTGGTGTACATTGTAACATGAGCTAATTCTAAGGTATTTCAATTTGGAGAGCTGAAAAGACATGGGAAGACCAAGAACTCACATGATACTGAAGTTTGCATCTCCACATTCCTGACATCCACCCTCTGCTTGGATGTTTTGAGGGGCTCCTGAGGTCATTCTGCTCTTGTAGCAATTCCTTTTGGAAGACACACTTTACACCATTTTTATTGACCATATGCTGATACTTTGCTATGGCATCCAATGATGTTTTTGTCCTTCTTTGGACTTTAGGTTGCAATCCATTCTGTTCCCTTAATCTGCCTTTCTTAGCATCTTCCTTGTTCATCAGTTCAGCTTTGCTTAGGGCACCCCCTCCTCCCAGATCAAGAGAAATCTGAGACGTGCTACTGTCTGAACACACCAGACTATTCTGACAAGAATGGCAGAGATCATTTAAGCTACGGTTTAGACAAAAAAAGTATGCCAGCTGCTTCCCATCAGGGTTCCCATTAGCTTGTCATTTCCTTTGCTCCTGTGCTGTGTCCATGACAGGCACACTGGTTATCAAACAGTTTCTTCAAGTTCCTGTTTCATCTTTCCTCAAGTGCTCCTAGCTGTAACCACTTACTTTCCCACTTCTTTGTCCAAATGTCCTCTCCACCCTCCGAGGAGAAATAGTTGCTGCCCTTCTGCCAAAGTAGCCCAATACTTCAGCTCGGCTTTGCCACTCACTGGTGCGTGAAAATCTTGTCTATTTTTATGACTAGTTTTTTTTCTCAGCTTTTATAAAACTGAAATTTTTGAACTCAATGTGGAATGAGCCCTAGTTCTGAATATTATAATTAAAAATATATGTTTTGCAAACTGGTTAAGAATTAAATGATTAAATATTTCCAAAATAACAACCAGGTATCATATATATAGTTCTTAATACCAAAGGGACACAAAATAATCCTAGATCATGTACCCATCCAATTGGTTCTTCTTGTAAAATAAAAAATAAACTTTCTGCTAATGAAAATATGAGTAACATTATTTTTTTAAAAAATTTTGTCTTTACTGCCCCAAATTAGATACATTGATTGAGTAAATATTGTGCTTATATTCCCATCCTCCCCGTCCCCAATCCACTGGGTAATCTCCTCAGTGGGCACACTGGAACAATCCATGTGGCAAGGGGTTCTGGATAGCACAGGAGGCATCAAGGTTGCCCCCTCCTTTATGAGCTGTAGCTGAGGGGGGTAAAGTCTCTGGGTAATCTCTCCCACCATGGCTCTTACAATCTTTCTGCCCCCTCTTTCGCTCAGTTCCCTGAGTCATGGAGGGTGAGTTTTAAGTCTGTTTCATTGTTGTTGTGACCTTAAGAGTCTCTGTGCTTCTATTTTAAGTTGTGTTGGAAGTCATTGGTGTCTGTCTCGCTGTTTTTAATTTAATTCTACTTAGAATGATCAATAAGGAAATAGGTAGACAACTGTTATTAGAAACCTGAATTTAAAAAGCTTGCCTGCAAACTTAATTTTTTTCTTTATTGCTATCTCAACTAGCAAAAGACACATTATTTGGATTTAGGCTGGTTGATTCTGAAAACTAGTTCCTTTTTACTATAAAAGGTTTAAAAAAAAAGCTATTTAGTCTCTATGTTCCTTGATTTCTTTATTTCAAACACGTATGCTAACAAAGTTACCTGGTAGAATTGACAGAAAAGCAACAAACTAATGCAGAGATTTAATCAACTATCTGACCTGCAGGAAGTACTCATTAAATGGTAACTCTTACAGTAGTTGTTTGTGTCTTAATATTTTTTTTACGTCTTAAAATTCTGTGATGTGCTTCTTGTATTTGTTCTCTCCTTTTGTTTCATATAATATTTATTATCCAAATAATAAAGTTTACAACCTTGAGTATGGAGACACAAGTTCCTGAATATAAAAATAGTTTAGGATGGTTTATTTATTCATCTATCTCTTAATTATTTTAATTTATTTTCAGTATTGGGGATTGACCCATATCCTTGTGCATGCCAGGGAAGTGTTCTAGCACTGAGCTACATATCCATTCCTTTAAAATATTTTCTTTTTAGATTTTGAGACAGAATCTCAAAATTCAAGATGGCTTTGAGTTTGAAATACTTCTACCTTAGCATCACAGTGTGCTGGATTGTAGGAGTACACCACCATCCTGAGATTACATGATAGTTTAAATGAGAACAAACTTAAATTCCAATAAAAGATGTAATATCACTTTTTTATTTTAAAGTGTTTATATTGAACAACAGTGATAGGAGCATTTTGTACTTACAATCAAGAGAATTGATTTGTCTAATAAGAGCATGAATCTTTAGTTTGGAAGCCAAAGATTCTTTTCCATTTATGATTTAAGACACATTACCAAACAATAAGAGAATGCATTAATCCTAGATGTGCATTGGCTAAGTCCCTGAATATAATATCAGAGTACTCTGCCTATAAAAAGGAAAGGGTAACCCCAAAATTGAGACTCAGACAAACTTATCATATACACCAGAAATGCAGTACTCTCATATCCTTTGGAAAGACTAGTTTGAGGATTACTATGTTCAATCATCTGCAAGCCTTTAACATTCAAATTCCACATTCCAAATTTCATTTGATAAGAGCCTTTTCAACACTATTAGCCTTTATCTAATAGTTCCCAGACCCAGGCAAAGTCAAAGGCTATTGCGTAGTCAACTTTAGTAATATTAGCTGGTGGCTAAATACAGCAATAATTAAGGCTAGTTGAAATTAAGTAGGGAGACAGAATGCTGTTCTATATTTGAATCTTAACCTTACCCTCACTAGTTGAATGGCCTTGCACAATAAATTTACATTTTACAGAAGTAATGTTAATATTTCCAGATAGGCATATAATTCAGAAAAGGTTATTAAAATTACCAGCCTCACAAACTATAACTTATAAAAAATTACAGCAATTATAATTATCTGTAATGTAGCTAAGATGTAGATTTCAGAACCAAGGAGAGCTCTAGTGAGTGACTGAGGTCATTGAAACACTTGCTCTTATCTTAGGACAAGCAGGTCTGGTCTATTGAAATTTGTTTCCTGGGTTGATTCATTTACTCATCGATTAACTCATTTATTGAGTAAAATTTTCTCGAATGCTCACTGTCTGCAAGATAATGATAAACCCAAGGGCTACAGTGGTGAACATAGCATATGTCATTTTATGAAGCTCTAGACCAAAATAAGAGGGACTTCTAAAGTATATCAGCTATTACCTTAAGCTTTGACTCTTTCCAGAATTTAGTATACACACTTAAGGTCTTGTAAAGTTTTATATATCCTTCATCCATTTATCAATATAACTTTTAAAGAATCTTGAATTTTCAAATGTCTATGATGCTGAATATGAGGAGAAGCAAACAAATTAAAACCTAGTCAGGGCTGGAGACATGGCTCGGCAGTTAAGGTGCTCGCCTGTAAAGCCCAAGGACCTGGGTTTGATTTCCAAGTACCCATGTGGAGCCAGATGCACAAGTTGGTACATGCATCTGGAGTTCATTTGCAGTGCCTGGGGGCCCTGGTGTACCCATTCTTTCTTTAATATGCCCCCTTTCTTTGTCCTTCATAAATAAATAAATATTTAAAGAAATAAATAATAAAAATTCAAAAACCTAGTCATATGCTGCAGTATTGTGTCATTTCTACCATATTCTACTGGTCCAAGAAGCTCACAACCCTGCTCTGAGTCCAAGGGAGGGGACAGAAACTTACACACCGACACACCAATGATCTGCTGTGAGTTCAGAAAGGCTACATTGTAGAAACACAGAAAGTAGTTAAAAAATATGTACACTATGCTATTGCTAGTTTCTATAGTTATTATGTAAGTATATTTATGTGTCTTTTCACTTTAAAAATGATAAGACTGAAGCTGAAGCTGCTCATTTACCTTTTACATATAGATTTGACAGGAGACAGAAAAAAATTCCATGTCTGTAGAAGACTTTTTTTTTTTCCTGGTTCACAGAGATTCTGTGTTGTTTACAAATGCCGATTTGTATTGGGACCCAAAGACTTAATAAATATTTAATGAATGAATGAATATGAAGTGAGATGCTTGGTCTTTCCAGGTGTTGTGGACAGATTTAAAATGTGCCTTTTATATTTAATGCTGGCATATAATTGTGCTATGGTTTTAAACTAAATCGGAAGCAGGAGGCACAGGACTGCTGGGAAGTTTAGGATGTCTCATAGCTGTTTGGAAAAGATAGTTATTTAGTGACTTTTGTGAGCTGGTGGCTAAACTGTTGGCAATGAAGCTGGCCACAATGGCGCGTGGAGCATAAAAATGGACAAACCTTTGTGGGGTTCAGCACCAAGGAGAGCTCCAGTGAGTGACCTAGGACATCAAAATATTTGTTCTTATCTTGGGATATGCTGGTCTGGCCCATTGAAATTTGTTTCCTGAGTTGATGCATTCACTCATTGATTAACTCATTTATCATTTATCTCTGTATATAAATGTGTGTATTAATATTATATATGATATAATATATGTATGAAAGATAATAATGCTAGTTTATAGAATAAAGAATTCTGGTAATGTCTCTGCACTATGGTGATGTTACCATCACAAATGGATAGAATGCATATAAATAGATGGTGTAGCATAACTATGAATGCTGAAAAACAAGTTGCCAGAGTTATAAAATGGTCTTTATTATGTTTCTCAAACTTTTTGATAAGCATAAGCTTGGACTTTCATATACAAGTTGGTTTTTTTTGGGGGGGAAGGAAAGTATTTACTGAAGTAACAGATCCAGGGGAAGTTCCATAATGGTGAAAAGGACTGGCCCCCTTTCATAGCTCCAAGCAGAGACAGAAAAACATCACCAGCACCTCCAAAGCAAGCAAGCACACTCTAAACTAGCAAATGGCAGGAGAAAAAAAAAACATGTAATAATGTGAGTGTATTTGCCCTGAAAAAAATCTTAGGAGGAATTAATGTCCCTAGAGGGGTCTAGAAACATGGAATATCAAGATGGTGTTAAGATTTTGTGAATCCATCTAGACAGCCAAAGGAAAATGAAATCCCAGTGTCCTGTCTGGGTTGGATCACATATACAGTTCTGAAGTTTGGCATAGAATCAGCCTTCTTGGGGGTAGGCCAGTGACAAGTGGTCCTGAGCAATGATGTTTTATTTAGGCTCCCGGGATACACCAAGTTGTCTTCTATGTACAGTTATATAATGGTCTATAAGAACAAAAAATTGCATCTTTTATCCAAATGCTAAAATACCCATGCTATATTATTTAAGCTGAACACATTGTATGATATTTAAAGGGACTAATGTACAAAGACTTTAGTCCACTCTGTTCTATCCATTTTCTGAGCCAGAGAATACATTTTAAAGAAATCTAGCTAAGTGAATGGTAGCTATTTGCTATTTTATGATACTTTTGTAAAAATTAGATATTAGGCTGTTAAATAGTTAGGTAGCTAATAAAGCCAAGTGGAGTAGCTTACACCTGTAATCCCAGCACTTAGAAAGCTGAGGCAGTAGGATTATTATGGATTTGAGACTACCTCAGGATTCAAAGTGAGTTTCAGGCAAGCTTGAGCCACAGAATGAGTCACTGTCTCAAAAGATAAAAAGGTACAAAAGAAAAGGTACATAAAGCATGGTGGTTTATAACATGGTTTATAACAGATAAATTTAGTACTCTGTCAGAGGGGTTTTTGATATAGTCCATATTTAACCTGAATCCTATAGCATTCCAATATTTAATTATATTATATTATATTAATTATATTAGAATTTAATTTCAGTGTAAATATATTTTGAGGAGATTCACATTTTGGTATACAAAGTCTATAATTTTCTGTGTTCAGGCTACTGGTTCTTAAAATAGTTGGGCTGCTAAAATCTTAACATCATGACCTTTCCTGGCAAGGATGAGTTCAGTCTTTCATCTGGTTTCTATGAACCTATGAACCTCAATTATTTGTTTCACCAATTATTAGCATCCACTAGTGTTAACAGTAATCCTTCTCTTTCTCTTTCATTCCCTTCCTCTGCTTTCCATTTATCTTTTCTGATGAATCATTTTTATTATAATTCTGATATATTGTTCTATGATATATCTGTATCTGTCTAAGAGAGAGAAAAAGAGAAAGAGAAAGAGAGAGAAGAGAGAGAAGAGAGAGGGAAACCTTACTTATCTGGGTTCACACATTATATTCTCTCTGCTTATACAACATACAGGTTGGAGGTTTGGATATGTCTAAGTAAGATAGAGAAAAAGAAAACATCAGCAGCAGTTCATGAAAATTTCAGTTATAGTTGTCCGGAATCATTTACAAAATGTCATAGGTACTTACTTTAGGACATTTTCAGTTTTCTGTGTCATAGAATAGATCTTTTTAGTTCTTAAATGGACAGTGTACTTTAGTGCCATGTATCTTGAAGAAAGGTGATTCCATATCTTCTATCCAAGACTCCCTATTCTATTTCTGTTGTACCAATAAGATTCCATGGGATAATTTGTAGCTTTCATCACCTTGATGGTAGTAACCTTTGCTAGTTGTTGATGTCTATTTCTCCATAGCCAAGTTCCTTCCCAAAGCAGCATGGCAGACCAAAGCAGTAGATGATTTGAGAGTCCCTGGAAAGTTTCTAAATCCCAGTGGTGATTTCTCAGTCCTCTAAGATCATAGAATATGCTTACCATCTTGTCTTCAAATCAGAGCCCTCTAATGTCTTAGAATTCACTTACCATCTGGATACACTTAGCTCAGTGATGCCACTTCATTGATTACTGGTTCCAAAGCAGTCCTCATATCCAAGTCATAGGTGCTCTGGGATCAGACCTATGAGCAATTTCATCTTCCTCAAGGAAGCCAGGCTTCTTCCCACAGGTCTTCAAAGCAGATGAGTCAACTTCTTCAGGAATGTAGACAGTCTCAGCATTCTTGCTCCAATGTGCCCTTTAAAAGGTCATCTCAGGCTCCTAAAATTCCCCATGTACAGCCACATTGTTTTATTGAGATTATTATTTGCACTTTAAAAATATAAGTTTATTATTTGGTCCTGCTTAAGGGAGAATAATGTCATTGTGGACCCATCAGGATTTTTAAAAACATCTTTATTGATAACCTTCACACATATTGGCAATATATCATAATCTCTCGCCATCATTTCCCTTTTCCCCTTTACCATCCCCTCCACTGAATCTTTGTTTCTTTCCAATATGAGTTTCTCTTCTATTATGATATCATAACTTCCCCCTCCTATTATGCAGGTCTTGTGTTGGTAGCATTAGCCACTGTTAAATCACGAATACTAAGACCACTGTGTCTATAAGACAGTGTAGAAAAGCATTCCTCTTTGGCTCTTATATTCTTTTTGTCATCTCTTCTGTAATGACCCCTGAGCCTTTCAATGTTCCACTGTCTCTTCTCAGAAGAAGAAGAATAAATACATTTTTATGAGTTTTCAATCATTCCAGTGGTCACCTCTATCTGATTTAAGAAACAACTTTTCTACCCAAAAGTGAGAATAGCATTAATAGACTGTCATAAACATAAGTTTTTAAAGGGAAGCTTGGTGGGTTTAGTACATCTATATAGCCAGACAACAGTAGTAGTTCCTCCCATCCCATCCTGTGGCTTATGATCTCCCCAGCTATAGGATTTTGAGTGGGTTTTCAGTGCCAGACATGAATTCCCTCCATTAGAGATGGCTTCAAGTTCCATCAAAGGTCAGTTTGTTTCCCCCATAACAAATGTGCTACCGGTTGGCACATTTGGCCTGGCTGGCCATGTGTGGAGCTAGCAGGGTCCACTGCTAGTTAAGACATTGATGACTTTTCTTGATTGAAAAGCTGGATTCTTCTTTCCAGCATCATGAAAACTAGTCAAAAAGAATGGGGGTTCCAGCTTAGCAACAGCTTGGTTTTCCAGTGTCCTCTAGTCCACATATGTAATGTCTTTAGCAATGGGGTCTTCCACCTTGTGGGGTCTTCCATCTTGTTCTGGTAAGTACCTGAGAATCTTTATAATAGCCTATAATGTTTTGGGACCATTAGGAGCCTTCCTGTTCAACAACTCACTGGATGATTTCCCATTTCTGTAGATCCATCATATTTAACACTGTCATTGTAAGCCTGGCACTGATCTTAACTTTCCTGACCGAATGAAGATTCAGAATTCCCTGTTCTGAAGACGTGCGTAGACACTTCAGGAGCTCTTTATTCTTGTGAAGTAAGAACTTACTCTCTTCACTATGTGAGCATGTTGGTTGACTGCCTTACTTCCTAGAATTATAGATACAAGTGAGAACTATTCTTTATTACATTTCCAGAAACTTCATTTATGCCTTCTTCAACCAACATATCAACTTCCCAAGATAATACATAAGCCATATCATACATTAGTTAAAAATGATGGCTATCTAAATTATTACTTTCTGATAATAGAAACGGAAAGATTGGGCTTGTTACAATTGAGTCCTTTTGTAATTTTGATTCGTATCAGTGAATATTTATTCTTCCTTCAAAAACGAACCTCATTGGCATATATTGCAAAGTGCTACCAGCATCCAGATAATTGTGTTGATGAAGGAGTTAACTGAGCAGAAGCTGACGGAGTGCTGGCAGCAGATGGTGTTGTCAAATAGAAGTATAATTGCATTAAAAAAATCTCTTCAAAATAGTTTCGTGAGCTTTAGGTAACTTAGATGACATTTAGCAGGCTCTGGAAATCACTTAAATGGGTACAGAAATAAAAGAATTACAGAGGAAAATGTCACCATCTGAATTTGTCTTGAGTCTTATTGAGTGGAGACATCTGAGCTCTTGTTAAATCTTCGCAACTATTTACAGCTCTCAGAATAGAATGTGTCATTGTTGTGTTAAGTTTAGCTCATTTGGTGGGGAAGGTCTCTTAGTGGCTGTCTGGAGATTTTGTATTCTAAAATGTGAAGTCTATGAGAAAATAAGACGTATAAACTACCTTCAGTTCAAATATAGAAAACTCACTGGAGTTTCATGGGAACAGTAATTAATGCAATTGGAAACTGCAGGAAAAAATAGCCCCCGTTTTTCATTATGTAGTTTTCACTGTTGCTGAGTATGGCACAGCAAGAATATAATGAAAAGTGCTTTCCTCACATTTGGAAGCAATGAACATATCAATGGGTAATCTTGAGATTTTTGGAGTTGTGGGATATAATATACATACATATATATACACATACATATATATATATGTATATATATGTCCCACATAGGCATAGTTACAAAAATTTAGAACATGTATAAAGTTGAGACATTAAACTTTAAGGTTGAGAGGGAAAACAGTTCATAAATAAGACAGAGCTCAACCTCTTATCTGGTACATAAAACTCTGAAATTATATAAAATCTGAACTCTTTTCTATTAGATTTGTCAGGCAGAGGTAGAGCTAGATCAGTTACCTCACCACAGCCTGTGCACAGGCCTAACCTGGTATTCAATATATTTGGGAAGCACAAGATGTTACTGATGAGAGGATGGGTTTGGAATCGAACCACTGAGCATCTATTCCTGGCTTTATATTTTATTACCTTAATTAAATTTATTTAACTTCACAAAAAAGTCTTGCTTCTTCCTTTAATCATGTCTATAAACTCTACCAGGTCCCAAGAACTTTTGTACAAATATAGGACTATCAAATTCTGAAGGAGGCACATGGATTTTCCCCGAACACTTGGGGTGACCTCTGATTTTCCAGTTTTGACTTGCTTTGGTTCTTCTATAGAGCATTCTAACATGCCACAGATGTGGTTCTAGCATCATTAAATATATTTATTCTATGGTCCGTTCAAGATGAAGAACTTTTATTTTGATGTTTCAGGACAATGATTTGCAAAGTGTCATCCCTGAACCAGCAGCATTAATTTCACATGAAAACTAATTGTAAATTCAGGTTATTGAGCCCAGTCTATACCTGTGAATCAGAAGCTTTGGGGGTAAAGTGATTTCACAACCATTTTAAACCAGAAGTCTGTTTGTAACAAACTTTGCAGTTGATTTTGGAGTTTTTAAGTGTCTCCTCTACAAGGCAGGATCTCTGAGCCTTGTATCATCTGGTAAATTATCAGTGTATCTAGGTGTGGTACATTTTGCCACCATAATCTAAGAAGATGTGTAGATTCTAGGGTGGATACAGTGCAGATATTTGTCCTTTGCC
>PVHP010044421.1:0-14197 GCA_004024765.1 Zapus hudsonius
GCTCTTTCTTCATCTCTTTAGGAGGCAGGAAAGGCAATGACATTTTGTTTTTTAATTTTTTTAATTTTCCTATTCATTCTTTTTGAGATAGGGTCTCACTATGTAGGCCAGGTTAGTCCCAAACTCACTCTGTATCTCAACCTTGCCTCAAACTTATGGTGGTCCTCCTGATTCAGCCTCCCAAGTGCTAGGCTATAGGAATGCACCACCACATACAGCTTCTTTATTAATAAGATTATTTTCCTTTATTTTAGCATATGCACACAAAAACCAACTTATCCACAGCTACAGTCAGCAAGATTCAAATCAGATACTTCTTTTTGTCATTTATTTATTATTTTTAGATAGAGTCTCACTCTAGCCCAGGCTGACCTGGAACTCTATAGCTCCAGGCTGGCCTAGAACTCACAAGGACCCTCCTATCTCTGCCTCCCAAGTGCTGGGATTGGCATGCACCACCACTCCCAGCTTCAAATCAGATATTTTAATTTCAAATCTCATTATTATATCTTTCCAACTATCCCACATAACACATATTTCCAAATCATGTCCAAGAATAATTTTTAAGTAAATTTATTTATTTATTTATTTGCAAGCAGAGATAGGAGACAGACAGAGAGAATGGGTGCACTAGGACTTCCAGCCATTACAAACAAACCCCAGATGCATGTGCCTCTTTGTGCATCTGGCTTGGGTACTGGCAATCAAATCTGGGTCCTTAGGTTTTTCAGGCAAACACTTTAACCATGGAGCAATCTCTCCAGTCCCATGCAATTTTTTTATTAGTTTTTTTACGGTAGGACTCACTCTGTAATCCAAACTAGCCTCTAACTCACTCACATTGATCCTCCTATACCTCAGCCTCCTGAGTGCTGGGATTAATTAAAGGTAAGCACCACCACACCTAGATTGATCGAGAATAATTTTTTTTTTAATGAATTCTTTTATATATATATTTATTTATTTATTCATTTTCAAGCAGAGAAATACACACACACAGAGAGAGAGAGAGAGAGAGAGAGAGAGAGCGCACCAGGGCCACCACCTTGTGGGTCTGGCACATGTGGGTACTGGGGAATTGAACCCAGGGCCTTAGGCACCAGAGGCAAGTGCCTTAACCGCTGAGCCAACTCTCCAGCCCGAGAATAATTTTTAAAAGAATATACAAAGGATGGGAGGATAGCTCAGTGAGTAAAGTACTTTCATGTAAAATGTCAAACATGGTGGTACATAACTGTAACTCCAGCACAGAGGAGGTGGAAACAGAGAATCCCTGGTGCTCACTGACTAGCTAGTTTAAGTGAAAGGGTGAGTTCTAGGTTCAGCAAGAGACCCTGTCTCAAAGAACACGATGGAGAGCAACTGAGTTTTGGTTTTATTGTGAAAGGGAGGAAACTAATTTAGCAACTTAGGCTGTTTTTGGAAATAAATGTATGCTGGAAAGGCTTGACATCTTTCAAAATTTCTCCCTTGCCACTTTCAAAGAAAGCTATCTTATTACCCTGGACTAATTTAGAAACAAAATTCTCATTGTTTCCTTGAGACAAATGCATTCTGATTTCAAAGCAACCTAATTTAATGAACTCTGTATATTTATATACATATTTTTTCTCAATATTCTTACTATGGTGCCAAGGCTGGTCTAGAATTCCTGAACACAAAGGATCTTCCTGCCTCACCTCCTAAGCACATAGGACTGACTGTAAGCACACAACCAAAAGTCTGCACTCAGAGGAAATCTGCTCATAATACCCAGGTCAATGGTCTCTATTTCTGATATTCTGTACTTTTTAGGGGAACAGGCAACTATGGACAAAACAAAGTATAGAAATCTGGATTAGTTATCCTCCCCCCATTCATGATTATCTAAATGCCACAGGATTCTAAGCTGCTAAAAGCTAGGACATTTGTGAAAATCCTGTTGCCAAAACGGAGTACTTGTTCCTCAGGTTTGGAAGCATCCCAGTCAGTCCCCCCATTTCATAGTCAACATCAGATTCTTTCAGTTTGCCTAGCAGGCTTTCAACTACTAAATGGTAACTTTATTTCCCAGATGAGTTTTTAATAAAATTGCTTTCATAGCCTGGTTACATATGAAGCTGAATCTTGCTTATGTAGTGACTATGCTGGCTTTATTTAACTTAAAACCTTGATTTTAATCAATATGGTATTTCATTTTATGTAAAACCAAAACATTAACAAGGCTTTCTAAAGTAATCACCAACTAACTTCTCAGGCTTCTCCTCAGAAGACTTGCAAATGGCAACAGACAACTCAGCAGGATTTTGTCTGTCCTAAGCAATGAGCTCCAATCCTACTGAAGAATATATTAACTTTCATTAACTTTCCACCCCCAGATGCCTCCCTACACTTTGCAAGGACAACAGCTGTACTATGAGGAACTAATAGCATTTCCAAGCTTAGCTGGGTTCCATTCATACCATTTGTCCTATTCATCATGGAGAGAGGCCATGCTTACTACCAGAATAGCTGAAGCTGTCACCCAGCTAGATCCCTACATGAAAGAAGACACTGATGCAGAATTAAAGAGTTACATTTTACTTCCATGTAGTTCCCAAAACAAAGAGTTCTTTTTCCCACTGTGACTTTAGGGAGCTCTAACCTCTAAATGTAAAAACTACTGCAAATGCACATACACACTGTGTCAACAAAACAAAAAATATTGCATAGCAAAGTTCAAAGCCTAGCTTACTTGCTTGCTTACATGAACTTTCTAGGCAACTTGTATTTCTGACCAAGTATATTTAAATCTATTTCTTCAGGAAGAATAATCTACACTAGATACCTCCCACTATAAGCCATGTGATACAGATAGCATGTCCACTGAAGTCTGGCTATGCAGCCAAAACAAGAGATGACAATGACACAGCAGTTATATTTCTGTTACAATCAACCTTAGGAGTAAATATCTAACTTTATCTCGGTAAAAACAAAATGTATCTTTTTTAAACATTTTTATTTCTTTGCAAGGAGAGAGTGATAGAAGGCACAGATGGACAGAGAGACAGACAGAGAGAATAGGCACATCAGGGCCTCCAGCCTCTGCAAATGATCTTCAGATGCATGAGCCACTTTGTGCATCTGGCTTTATGTGGGTACTAGGGAATCGAACCAGCATCGTCAGACTTTTCAGGCAAGCACCTTAACTACTGAGTCATCACTCCTCACTCCATTCCCCCTAAAATGAATTTTAAGATTCTCAGTAACACCTAACCCCCCCTCAAGACTTTGAAAAAAATTATTTATTATAGACCTATTGACAAAAAGAAGAAAGTTTATTCTTTTTTTCTAAGGCTGAGATGGCTCAGTGGGTAAAGTACCTTCCAAGCAAGCTTGAGGACCCAACTTCAGACTTCCAGAACCCATATAAAACCGGACACAGTTTGTAATCCAAGACAGAGTGAGAGGGTAGAAGACAGGAGAACAACTTGGCAAATGCCAGAATGGAAGCAGAAGGATATAAGAAGCAAAACCTAACAGTTTAATAGCTTCTGCTTTTATCCAAGACCATAACATTACCTTTTGAAGTACCTACTTACACCCACCACCTACCATCCTTCCTATCACTATCTTCTCTACTTTTTCTTTTTTCTTTGCAAGGAGAGAGAGAGAGAGAGAGAGAGAGAGAGAGAGAGAATGAGAATATGGGTACGCCATATGCCAGGGCCTCTAGTTATTGCAAACTCTAGATGCATGCACTTTGTGCATCTGGCTCTACATGGACACTGGGAAATCAAACTTGGGTCATTAGGTTTTGCAGGCGAGCGCCTTAACCACTGAGCCATCTCTCCAGCCTCAATTTTTTTATTAAAAAAATTTTTTTTATTTATTTGAGAGAGAAAGAGAAAGAGGCAGAGAGAGAGACAGAGACAGAGAGACAGAGAGAGAATGGGCACACCAGGGCCTCCAGCCACTGCAAATGAACTCTAGACACATGTGCCCTCTTGTGCATCTGGCTTGATATGGGCACTGGGGAATCGAATTCTGGTCCTTCTGCATTGCAAGCAAATGCCTTAACCACTAAGCCATTTCTTCAGCCCCCAATTTTTTTTTAATCCAAGTTCTTTAGTGTGACATCAAGGCCACACATCTGCTAAACAGTCTCTTGTCATCTACCACAAGCATTAGTAGCTTCCCACACGATGTCTCCACATATTTCAGTGGCATGAGACCATCTGCCACTTGACAAGCATGCCAGTCACATTACCACTGTCTACCTTTGCTTATGCTCTCCACACATGCATTTCTCTTCTCTCCCTTACCATTTATCAGTCTTACAACCAAGACCTAAATCAACTATCATCTGATCATTGATAAAATCTGCTGGGGGGAAGGGGGCTGATGCACACAGGGGTAAGAGGATCACTTTTGAGTTTGAGGTCACCCTGAGATACATAGTAAATTCCAGGTCAGCATGAGCTAGTAGGAGATCCTACCTAGAAAGAAAAAACTCCCGATAATCATGATGATTCCCCTACCTCTGCCTCCAGAGTGCTGGGATGACACCACACCTGGCTAAGAGATTTTTTTATATAAAAGAGATGGGTCAAAGCAACAACAACAAAAGGGGGGGCTAACTAAACAGATAATCTACAATGATATAAAGAAAGTTGAAGGCCGGGCGTGGTGGCGCACACCTTTAATCCTAGCACTTGGGAGGCAGAGGTAGGAGGATCACCATGAGTTCAAGGCCACCCTGAGACTACATAGTGAATTCCAGGTCAGCCTGGACTAGAGCGAGACCCTACCTCAAAAAACAAAAAATAAAAATAAAAATAAAAAAAGAAAGTTGAGGGAGAAATGGTTCAGATGTTAAAGGTGCTTGCTTGCAAAGACAAATGGACCATATTCAATTTCCCCAGATGCATGAGTTTGCAGTAGGAGGCCCTGATGCTCCCATACTCACTCTCTGGGTCTGTCTCTGTATCTCTAAGATAATAAATATTAAAAATAAAAAATTCAAGAAATAAAAAGAAAAAAAGGATGGAAAGATAGCTCAGTGGTTAAAAGTACTTGCTTAAACCTGATGGCCTGGGTTCAGTTCCCCTTACCCACATTAAGCCAGATGGCATGTGGTATAGGTGTCTGGAGGTCATTTGCAGTGCAAAAGGCCCTGATATGTGTGTGTCCTCTCTCTCTCTCTCTCTCTCTCTCTCTCTCTCTCTCTCTCTCTCTCTCTCTCTCTCTCTCTCTCTCTCTCTCTCTCTCTCCCTGGGAAGGAAAAGAAGGAGGGAAAGGGAAGGAGAGAGGGTAAGGGGGAAAGGGAGAAGAGATAGAATGAGTGAGTGAGAAAGAGACCCCTGAATCAGGTTTGAAATGAACCAGAGGTCCTAAAACTACTCTTTAGAACTGGAAAAGGAAGAAGAAGATTCAAGGTTAAAGATCATCACATCATTTATTTCTTCCACTTTCTAAACAGTGTGTGTCAGAGCAATCATGCTTTCTGGAATTAAGGAAAGCAAGCAAGCAAGTAACCACACAAACCAGCTCTCCATGCTGGTCATCTTATCAGACAGAACATTAAAATAGCTGTCTGATTTTAGAAAAGTACAACATGATACAATGAGGAAAAAAATATTTTGAAGAGATCAGCTACCATTTCCAATTAAGTATTATCATATAAACATTAAAATGGAGGCTGGAGCAATGGCTCAGCAGTTAAGGTGCTTGCCTGTAAAACCTAATGACCCAGGTTGGATTCACCACTACCCATATAAAGCCAGATGCACAAAGTAGCACATGTATCTGGAATTCGTTTTCATTGGCTGGAAGCCCTGGTGCACCCATATTTTCTTTCTCTCCCCCGCTCTTGTTCTCTCCTTGGAAATAAATATTTTTTAATAAATTTTTTAAAAAACATTAAGGGCTGGAGAGATGGCTCAGCGGTTGCCTCCAGTGCCTAAGGCCCCGGGTTCAATTCCCCAGGACCCACATAAGCCAGACCCACAAGGTAGTGGCCCTGGTGCACTCATTCTCTCTCTCTCTCTCTCTCTCTCTCTCTCTCTCTCTCTCTCTGTCTGTGTGTGTGTGTGTATGCTTGAAAATGAATAAAAAAAAATTTAAAAAAAAACATTAAAACCTTTATAATTGCCAGGCACAACAACACAGCCTTTAATCCCAGCATTCTGGAGGCAGAGGTAGGAAGATTGCTATGAGTTCAAGGCCACCTTGTAAATATAGTGAATTTCAGGTCAGCCTAGGCTAGAGCAAGGGTGTGGAAACAACTTTATAATTTAAACTACTAAATTGTGCACTTGCTTTTAATTCTAGCACTCAGGAGGCTGAGGTAGGAGGAAGACATGGGGCATGGAGCTAAATAGAGTGAGACCCAGCCTTGAAAAAAACAAAACAAACAAAAAATGAAGCAGTTAAATCTCTATGGTATCAGCTCACATTATCAGGAAGACTTAGTGCTGGGGCAGGGAGAGAATTCAGTACATAAGGAGCATTTGCTGTGCAAGCATGTAGACCTGAATTTGATTCCCCAGCACCCACTGGTGGCGGTTCATGCCTGTATCCCCAGCCCTGTGTGGGGGAGGGAGAGACAGAAATGCTGGGGTTTACAGGTCAGCCAGTCTGACTGAAAATGGCAACTCTGACTTCACTGAGGCTCCATCTCAAGAAAAAAAAGGAAACAAGGAAGAGTGAAGAGGACAGCCTGGCCACCACACATGGCATGCACACTTGTACCTACACACATGTATATACCACACACACATACACCTACATGCATGCTTACAAATAAATGTTTTATTAAAAGCCAAAGGAACCTTTCAAGTTGTTAATACACATTTTCAACAGAGGAGAAATTGTTTTAAAAGAAAAAATTATTAGATGGATTCTTATGTATACTAAGAATTATATATTTTATGGTCCAATGAAGAATAAGAGACAGGAACTGGCTAAGCAGCACAGGACTCCCAAAGTGGTTAAACACTGAAAGTGTCTTTGACCCTATAAAGAGAATCTGGCTTTTTTTCCCTTATCTCTTTCTTTCCCTGATAATTAAATTTAAACCACAATTAGCCCTGGGGAGGTGATTACATCCTCACCTGGAGAATTAAGATTCCTGGGAAGATTACTCTCTCCTCTGGAACCCAAACCTTATCTAGAAACCTGGGGGACCTGATTTTTCCTTCCCTAAAGGAATTTCTGTCCTACAAGAATGCCAGAGTCAGCTGGTGAGTTCTCTACTCTAGGACTTTCTCCTAACTCACAGGAGCCCAGCCTTCTCTCAAATTTATTCAACTCTGTCTAAATTTCAACCTCCTACAGTCTGTGCAATTCATTCATTGAATTCATAAGATAATAACCTGAAAGGGTTGGGGGGCATGGTTGCAGATGCCTTTAATCCTAGCACTGAGCCATCTCTCCCCCAGCCCATATTCTGTTTTCTGAAGTGGGCTGTTAATCTGTAGCCTAGGCTGACCAGGCCAGCTCTAGCAGCTCCAGATAGAGGAAGAGACTCCTCTCAAGGAAATATGCCTGTGAGCAAAAGGACCAGACCTCCACACACAAATTCAAACTGCACATGCATCTGCAGATGTGCACACGCCATACACAAACCACTATACACACAAGCATACAAAAAAGACAAAGAAAACAAATTGATTCTGAAGGGCACCCACAATTTAGAGTTACTGAATTAATTAATTAACAAGCTATCTTATCTATACAAGACTGAAACAAACAGCTCTACAACTTAACACACTAGAAAGGTCAAGTTCTTCACTGTCAGGAGGATAGGTGTTTTAGATACTAGATTTTCAGGTAAGTGATTTACTGAGGAAGTTCTCTTAGGAGAAACATTGGTTCAGCTGAAGCCTGTTTGTTTTGTTTTCTGTTTTCCAAGGCAGGGTGGGGCACGTTAGCTGGAACTCACTTTGTAGTCCAGGCTAGCCTTGAATTTAGGGCTACCCTCCTATCTCACCTAACTCAGTGTCTGTTCTTTACTTAATCCACAAGAAGCTCTGAGAAACTACACCAGTCAGAAACACCATGAAATATGGGAACCACATTCTCATACCTTTTTGTTTGTTTTTGCTTTGCTTCCCCCGCCTCCCCTCCAGGTAGAGACTCACTTTAGCCCAGGCAGACCTGGAACTCAACTCTTTGTAGTCCCAGGCTGGCCTCAAACTCTCACAGATCCTCCTCCTCCTCCTCCTCTCCCTCCAAAGTGCTGGCAATAAAAGTGCACGTCACCATACCTGGTTTATTATTTTTTGAGACACTGCCTCATGTAACCCAGGCTGGCCTTGAACTTCCTATGTAGCCAAGGATGACCCTGAACTTCTCATTCTCTGCTTCTACCTCCTGAATGCTGGAATTATAGGCATATGTAGCCATGCCTGGTTTTCTGTGGTGTTAGGAATCGTGCATGTTAGGCAAGTCTCTACCACACCAGAGCTATATCCCTAGCTCTAAGGTTGTGTACTTTAGCTTATGTAATGGAGGCTAAAAGTCCATGATTAAGCAGTGCCATCAATTTAGCCTCTAGTGAGGGCCCTTTGGCTGGGTCATGTCACAACATATGACATCACAGAAAAAAATATGGACAGAGACTGGGGAGATAGCTCAATAGTTCAAAGCACTAGCTTGCAAAGCCTGCCAACCCAGGTTCAATTCCCCAGCCAATCACATAAAGCTGGACAAGCATTTATTTGCAGCAAGAGACCCAATCGAATGCATGAGCACTCACACACATAAATAAACAGATAATTGATAGATAGATGAAGACAAATGCAATACCCTAGCAAAGCCACAGTAGCTAAAAAAAAAATACCATTTACATTAATTTACCAAGAGTAATTAAATAAAACTCACAATGCTGTTCTACATCTAGAAACAGCTCTGTCCAAAATTAACCTTTCAACAAATTAAAAAGATAAATGAGCCCTAGCCATGTTATCAGATGGTACATGGGAGGCAGAGATATGAGGACCACCATGAGTTAGAGGCCACCCTGAGGCTCCAAAGTGAATTCCAGGTCAGTCTGAGCTAGAACAAGACCCTACCTCAAAAAAAAAAAAAAAAAAAAAAAAAAGCTGGTTGTATGCCTTTAATCCCATGAGACGACATAGTGAATTCCAGGTCAGCCTGGACTAGAGTGAGACCAAAAAACCAAAAACACAAACGAAAAATAATAATAGTAAATAATACACTGAGCTAGGCGTGGTGGCACAACACCTTTTCCCAGCAGAAGTAGATAAATAGCTGAGTTTGAGGCCACCCTGGGACTACAGAATGAGGTTCCAGGTCAGCCTTGCTAGACTTAGACCCTACACCTTGAAATTTTTTTTTTAAAAAATACATTGACTAGGGCTGGAGAGACGGCTCAGCGGTTAAGGCACTTGCCTCCAGTGCCTAAGACCCCAGGTTCGATTCCCCAGGTTCAATTCCCCAGGACCCACATAAGCCAGACCCACAAGGTGGTGGCCTTGGTGTTCTCTCTCTCTCTCTCTCTCTCTCTCTCTCTCTCTCTCTCTCTCTCTCTCTCTCTCTCTCTCTGTATCTGTCTGCTTGAAAATGAATAAATAAAATTTTAAAAATACATTGACTAACTTACACTTGGAAAATTATCATCCAATTTACTAACATAGGAAGGCTTTATGAGAAAAATATGCTTTGTACTAAGATGCAAAAGAGTATACTTATTATAAAGGTAAAAAGAAAAGAAAGAGAAATGGGATTGATTTTAAAGCAGCAGCTGAAGTCAACTATACACTTTTTGCTGACTCTAACTTTAATCTGAAGTGGGCAGAAGGCAAAGAGCATTCTGCCTTCTTACTGGAATGTTTCTCTACTGGTCTGAAAGTCTGAATGTGCTGACCTTTAAAAGACAGTATAAGGGTTGTCTGTTCTCCCTTTTGCTAGTGGGCAGATAAACTGAGCAGGGTAAAGAATGACTGTAGCTCTGAAGTGGCTGTATTCAATATTCATTATATCTCATACAGGCACTAGGATATTTTCTTGCAAGAGATGGTTTATTTATTTATCTATCACACAGGGAGAGAAAGAAATACAAAGAGAGAGAATGGGCATATCAGGGCCTCCTGCTGCTGCATACCAACTCTAGATTCACGTGTCACTTTTTGCATCTGGCTTTGAGTAAATAAGGGGGAATCTAACACAAGTCGGCAGGCTTTGCAAACAAGCACCTTTAACCCCACTGAGCAATCTCCTTGGCCCTGTTTTGCTGTTGTTGTAGTTTGAGGTAGGATCTCACAGTAGCCCAGGCTGACCTGGAATTCACTATGTAGTCACAGGGTGGCCTTGAACTCACAGTGACCTTCCTACCTCTGCCTCCCGAGAGTGCTGGGACTAACTAAAGGTGTGCACCGCCATACCCAGCTCAATAATAGTTTTTGTTTGTTTGTTTTGTTGTTGTTGTTATTTTTAATAAAATAGCTTTCGGCTGTGTGCCTGCAGCCTGCTAGGGAAATGGGCAAGTTCTTGAAACCCAGGAAAGTGGTGCTGGTCCTGGCTGGACAGATGAAAAGCTGTCATCATGAGTAACATTGATGATGGCACCTCAAACTGTCCCAACAGCCATGCTCTGGTGGCTGGAATTTACTTCTTCTATCCATGCAAAGTGACAGGTACCATGGGCAAGAAGAACATTGCCAAAAGAATTGATCAAGTCTTTTGTGAAAGTTTATAACTATAATCACCTCATGCACATAAGATACTCTGTGGATATCCCCTTGGAAAAAACTGTTGTCAACCAAGATGTCTTCAGAGGCCCAGCTCTGAAACGTTAAGGCCACAGGAGGCCAAGGTCAAATTTGAGGATAGAGAAAAGACCGGCAAGAACAAGTGGTTCTGCCAGAAGCTTTGGTTTTAGACGTATTTTTTGCATCATTAAAAATAAAAAATAGGACCAAAAAAAAACATTGAAAAAAGACGGGCGTGGTGGCTCACGCCTTTAATCCCAGCACTCAGGAGGCAGAGGTAGGAGGATCGCTGTGAGTTCGAGGCCAACCTGAGACTACAGAGTGAATTCCAGGTCAGCCTGAGCTAGAGCGAGACCCTACCTCGAAAAACCAAAAAAATAAAAATAAAAATAAAAATAAAATAAAAAATAGGGCTGGAGAGATGGCTCAGCTGTTAAGGCACTTGCCTCCAGTGCCTAAGGCCCCAGGTTCAATTCCCCAGTACCCACATATGCCAGACCCATAAGGTGGTGGTGGCCCTGGTGCTCTCTCCCTCTCTCTCTGTGTATTTCTCTACTTGAAAATAAATAAAATATTAAAAAAATAAAAAATAAACCGGATGTAGTGGCACATGCCTTTAATCCCAGCATTCAGGAGGCAGAGGTAGAAGGATCGCCGTGAGCTCAAGGCCACCCTGAGACTACATAGTGAATTCCAGGTCAGCCTGGACTCTAGAGCGAGACCCTACATCAAAAAAACCAAAAAAATAAAATAAAATAAAAATTAAATAAAATAAAATTTTGGGCTAGAGAGATGCCTCAGCAGTTAAAGGTGCTTGCTTACAAAGCCTGATGGCACAGGTTCAATTCCCATGTACCCACATAAAGCCAGGTCCACAAAGAGGCACATGTGTCTGGAGTTTATGGTAGCAGAAGGCAACAGTTAAATTGGTACCATAAGAGTTGGATTGTTGCTGCTGACTGCATGGTTTTTGGCCTTATGGAACCAATTTGCAGGAGGAAATGTGGAAGGATTTGAAACCTCAGCCTAAGAGATGCCTTGCAGTGCTGTAAATGCAGCTTGATGATTCTAGACAGGGTGGAAAGACCTGAATCCAGTAAGAAACTATAGACTGTGCTGTTTGGCTTATGAGGGTAAGAAGAAATTTTGTCCGAACTGTGCCAGAAGCAGTTTGTGTGAGAGGCTTGCTGCGTTCTGCCTGCCTGTGTCCTAAGAACTGGTTGCTTTGTGTAGAAGTGGACTGGTGTGAGCAGATGGAGATGGCACAGAAAGAAAGGAAATCTTTGGGCTGCCAGTCAGAGTGCACAGACATTTAGTCAAACAACCTTCACCTTCTACATATCAATAGTACTCTTAATCACACAGAAACCCCACAATGCTGCCCTACACATAACCACAAAGTCAAGCCTATTGTGTAGTTAGCCTATCAGACACGCTTAGGACATTGTACACTACTTAGGAATGATCTCATCTACTAACTCAACTGACCAACTTTATCAAAAAGCTTTTTGTTATAGGCTGTGATAACCCAGGAAACCAGATCTATTTTTAGTGTTCTAGTAAGAAAAGGAAAAGAAGAAATCATAGGGAAAAAAATCCAACTCACACAACAGTTTTTTACAAGCACTCTTTGGGGGAAGGTTTGTCTCTGTGTGTATACATGCGCGCGTGCACATGGGACAGAGGGCCACTGCAAGGTGTCTGGAAAAGAACTGCTAGATCAGTTGGCCCTCCTCCAGCCTTGGTCTCCCATTGTCATAGAGCATTGGGATCACAGCGGCACGCCCTACATCATATCCAGCTTTACACAAGTGCTGGCGAATTGAATCCAGCAATAGGCTTAGCAAGCATCTTTAACCACAGCCCTTTTTGTTTTTGAAGCAGAGTCTCACTCTAGCCAGGTGACCTGGAACTCATAGTGACTATCATACCGCAGCCTCTAGAGTCACATCCTATGACTACTATCAGGTGAAAAAAAAACTTTTTGGAATACACTAACTGATCACTAGTTTGCAGCAACCCAAAGGTTAAGAAGAATGTCATCAGAGCACTTCTGAAGCCCACAGCAGATCCCCCTGGCTCTTTTGTATCCTACCTACCTGATATTTCCAGCAATGTACTTAAAGTGTCTTAGTTTGTGACCGTTCTTTTTCTTTTTTTCTTTTTTTTTTGGTTTTTCGAGGTAGGGTCTCGCTCTAGTCCAGGCTGACCTGGAATTCACTATGTAGTCTCAGGCTGGCCTTGAACTCACGGCAATCCTCCTACCTCTGCCTCCTGAGGGTTGGGATTAAAGGCGTGCGCCACCACGCCCGGTTTGACTACAAATTCTAAGGACCCAAGTTTAATTCCCACATAAATCAGATGGCACAAAGCAGCACATGCATCTGGAATTTGCTTGCAACGGCTAGAGGCCCTGGTGCCCCAATGCTCTTTCTCTATCGTTTTCTCTATCCCTCTGCTTGCAAATAAAATATTTTAAATTAAAAAAAAAAAAACCTTGGGGCTGGAGAGATGGCTCAGTGGTTAAGGCACTTGCCTGAAAAGCCTAAGGACCCGGGTTGGATTCCCCAGTACCCACGTAAAGCCAGATGCCCAAAGTGGTGCATGCATCTGGAGTTTGTTTGCAATGGCTTGAGGCTCTGGTATGCCCATTCTCATTCTCTCTCTCCCTCTTTCTTCTTGCAAAAAAAAATGAAATATTTAAAAATATTATTTTTAAAAAATTTAAAAAGAAATCTTAGAGGTGGCAGCAGGAGGATTAGGAGTTCAACGTCACTCTGAGCTACATAGCAAGATCCAGACTGGCCAGCCTGAGCTACATGAAAACCTCTCTATAAACCAAGAAGCTTGAGACACTCCTATAATCACAGCACTTGGGAGGTTGAGGCAAGAATTCTGCAACAAGTTTAAGGCCAGCCTGGATTACATGATACCCCTTCTCAAAAAAAGAGAGGGGTGCCTTTAATCCCACTACTCAAAAGGCAGAGATAGAAGGATTGCAGTGAGTTGAGGCCTACTTGGGACTACAGAGCAATTGCCAGGTCACTGCCTACCTTAAAAAAAAAAGTCTCTGATACAGAGACCCAACTGGTGAGAAAGTTGTAAAATAGCCATGGTATTTGGCCATACACAAACAATAGTTTTGCATATTGGTTGATCCACTCTTTGAGCTTACAGGAGAAAAGCAAGGCTCATAGAAGGATGCTCCTTCTAATGGAAGCATCACTAACAGAAACCTGAATTGGGGCTGTGGAGATCTCAGCAGTTAAAGGCACTTGCTTGAAAAGCCTATTGGCCTGGGTTCAATTTCCCAGTCCATCTATCGGGCCTGATGCACAAAGTGTCACATATATCTGGAGTTTGTTTACAGCTGCAAGAGGACCTGGTATGTCCATTCTCTCATTCTCTCTGATATATTTACAAAAATAAATAAATAAAAGAAATCTAGGGCTGGAGAGATGGCTCAGCAGTTAAGGCACTTGCCTCCAGTGCCTAAGGCCCCG
>PVHP010044422.1:0-13875 GCA_004024765.1 Zapus hudsonius
AAAATTGGACAGCAAGTGGGCACTGGATCCATATTCCTGGCTGACCAGGCTGCCTGAGAGCCATGTCTAGAGACAAGAATGTTGGTCATGAAAGGAGGGAAATAAGGGTCTTAGGTCTCAGGTCTTAGCTTTGCAGCAGGTTTGTTAGAGATGTGGAAGTTAATGTCCTCCCTTTCTATCTTGTCTGTCTGGTCACAGAAAGAGGGATGACCTGTGTCATGGTTTGATCTAGGTGTCCCCCACAAATAAATATATTGTGTTTTTTTTCAAGGTAGGGTCTCGATCTAGTCTAGGCTGACCTGGAATTCACTATGTAGTCTCAGGGTGGCCTTGAACTCACGGCAATCCTCCTACCTCTGCCTCTGGAGTGCTGGGATCAAAGGCGTGCGCCACCACGCCTGGCTGGGGTTTTTTTTTTTTTATGTATTCTGAATAATCAGTCCCCAGCTGATGATAGTTTGGGTATTAGAACATCCTTGGAGCTGTGTTGTTGGAGGCGGGTTTATGGGTGTTACAAACCAGCTTCCCCTTGCCAGTGTTTGGCACACCTTCCTGCTGCTGTTTTCAGTGCTATGGCGGAGGTGATGTCCACCCCTCTGCTCATGCCATCATTTTCCTTGCCCTCAAGGAGCTTCCCCTCAGTCCTTAATCCAAATAAACTCATTCCTCCACAAGCAGCATTTGTTTGGGTCCTTTTCTACAGTGATGAGAAAGCTGACTACGGCAACCTGCTATATATATTTTTTCCAACCTAACAGAAGTTTACATTGAGAGATTATCTGATGAAAATAAAATTTCTGAGTACCTCCCTCAAAAAATAGAACAACCCTTCCCTTTGCAGGGCTCCTGAATTCCTTATGCTGATATGTGTGGTGTTCTGAAGGTTGTCCACATCAGGAGTAAGAGGACCACTCCACATGTTGGAATATCGCCTGTTAAAGCCCATGTATCTGCATTTTCTAACTGCCTAAGCCATTTTTCAGGAATGCTGGAGTCTTAGACACATGCGGAGTCATAGACACGTGCAGAGTCTCATGTAATACGCAGAAAGAATCATCAGCCCATTGAGATTTCACTCTATCTGCGGTACTGAAGATGGGACCTAGTAGAAACTGAAGATCAGATCAGATCAGCAAGCCACCCAGAGCACAGTTTATATCAGGGCACAGACTTGGCCAACAGAGCACACCCAGCCCTTAATCTGACAGGCTCCCAGTTCACATAAGAAACTACAGTAAGCAACTCACTTATCACATCTGCAACCCGGAAAAACACCAAGAAACTAGAGAAAAGAGTGGATGACTACCTACTTGGCATTCTTATCTTTGAAAAAAATAATAAAATGATATGTTCCAAAACAAATCAAAAATCATTAAAATCAAATTGACACTGGGGGAACTTTCTTTAAATATAAATTTCATGTTATAAGATTTGTCAAACACAAAGATCTGCATTTATATTAAAATTAAGTAAATGATGAAGGTAATTGGTTTAAAAAGTTGACATGTAAATTGTATATCATTTCTTTTGTGTTCATATATCAGATATATAATTTGTGCAAGTGAGATGACGTGTGTATGTTTTACATAAATATGGAAGTATGCAGTAATATTTACTTATTTACTTTCAAATTCCTTTGAATTTCAAAAAGTGTTGAAATACAGAAAATTTAAGAGAATATATAACGGAAATGTGAAGCTACTTCTAAAACTTAATATGTTAAAATATTTCCCTAGAATAATACAATGAAAAAAATTTTTATGTGTAAAATAACATTTATTAAATTTCTCAGAATGACAGGAAACTGGGAACAACTTAAAGTCTATCAGTAGGAGGTTGGTTTTAAAAAGCATGATTTATCCATATAATAAGATTAATAGGTTTTTAAAATAATTTGGTTGTACACGAATAACATGGAGGGAGGCTTAGGAAGGTTTAATGAAGACACAGCAATTTTCAAATTTCTTTGCTACACAGCAGCACATAAACATAAGCTTATATCAGGCTTATATGTGATATAGGTTGACATGAAAAAATGTATAGAACATTTTGGACAGAATTAGAGACCTTTTTATCCTCTTGAGTTTATTTCTTTCATTCTTTCAGTGCAGGTAACTACCAACTGAATTTCCCATTCTGTATGTCTCTTCAACGTCAAATGCCTCCATCGTGTTTATAATATATTGATATGTGGAATATAATATTCATCATGTTTATATTGTGTGAGAGTCAATCCTCTAGACTGGATTTAAAATCATGTCGGAAACTGATGAGGCACATCTTTGAGTGTGTCTGTGAAAGCATTTCCAGAGAGGATTTCATGAAGTGGAGATATCCCCAGGGGTGGGTGGTATACTCCTTGTGGGTGGTGGGCCAGAAAAGAATATGAGCAGAGAAAGCAGAAAGCCAGACAAGTACTGGAATTTCCTATCACTTCTTTGCATTCTTCAAGGTTTAGCAGTGCTGAAGTGGCTTAAGATTCAGAGAGAAGAAACCCAACCTCTGCATAGTGCTAGTGTACAACTAAAGATTTTTAGTTTTTATGTTACACATTTAACATTTTAATTTTTATTTCAACTAAGGATTTTTAATTTTTATTTACTCATTTAAATATTTACTTTACTTTTTAAGTTATTTTTTATGATCTTTGGAGGGCTTACCATATGCTAAGTACAGACTATACTGAACTAATATTTTTTTATTCTTATTCTCAAATTTTTATGTTAATATAATTGCAAATAACTTTGATATGAATTTATATTTGACTGCCCTTCAAAACAAGAACACAGTGTAATTTCTCCAAAAATAAACTTCTTTTAAAAAAAACTAGACTTCAATGTAATAGCCAGGAAATTGACATTGATATAATCAAAGTATGTAACATTTCTGTCCTCACAAAGATCCCAAACGCTGTCTAGTTACATTTAAGCCCGTTTGGTTTCTTTACTTTTCCTTTACTTCTAGCAACTTCGAATATTTTTGCCAATTTATCAGACATTTATAAGTTCATGAATATCATAGAAATGAAATCATGCTGTATATATGCTTTTGAGAGATAATTATTTCCATTATAAACCATTATTGTCTGGTGTTTTTTCCATCATGTCACATTTATTATTTGTTCCCTCTATTTTCTAATACTTTAAACAACACAACAAAAAACTTTATAAAATTACATAATACCTTCTGATCACTCTCCTTTTCCCCTTTCCCTCTCTACTGAGCCCCTTCTTCTCCCTATTATTACCTCATATATTGATATCATTTTCTTGTCCTCAAACATGAAGACAACCTGTTGATCGGCCCCATATCATGTAGTTCTTGAAGCAATAGATCCAGGACAGCCACTGTGAGGTCATTAATACAATGACCACTTGGTGTGTGGAAGACAGCACTCCTCCATATCTTTTGAGTTTTACTTTCTTTCTGCCAATGTTGGGGACAGGCAACTCACCATCATAAATAGGCTTAACAGATCAAAGGAACAGATGGATGAAAAACCCCCTACTCCCTTCTCGGAAGATAGAGAGTCATTACTGGTAAAGAAAGTCTGAGTTTAAAGGAATGTCTGTAAATAGACAACCAGATGTTTTCCATGAGATTATTAGAGTGACCACTTAGATGTGGCCAGGATGTGAGTTAAAAGGTTATGAGCCACCTGTGTGCCATAAAGATAGTAGATTACTTTGAAGTGTCAATACTTGTAACCTCAAACAGCCACCTGTGCGCAATAAAAATAATAGATAATTGTGAAATGTCACATGCCTGGAAACTCAAACACATAAAAACCAAGTAAAGAAGGCAGAGGGGGGTCCTTAGTCAGAGGTTCAACTTTTGAGCCAGGACACAGACCTCCAGCATGCTGGAAATAAACCTCACTGTGTGACTTGCAATTATCGTGTGTGTCTTCTGTTCTTTGAGGAGTGCTCAGCCTCAGACCACAACACTACCTCTTCTGTTTTTGTTCTTGACCCATTAGAGGGTGTGGTAGAGACATTTCACCAAGTGTCGGAAGACTCAACTGTCACTTCTCAGTACTTTGATGAGTTTTGATTCTTCCTAGCAGTCCCTGCTTTCTGAAGAGAGAAACTTAAACCAAAAGTGAGAGTAGCATGAATATGCTCGCATAAACACAAGGGTTAAGAATGCAATTTGGTGAGCATGATATATCCAAACTTCCCACCATGCTTGTGCTTATGACCTTCCCAGCCATAAGCTTTTTGCTAGGTTCTCAGTATCAGGTATGAATTCCTTCCTTTGGAGAGGACCTTAAATCCAATTATAGAGCAGTTGTTTACCCATCCCCTCAAAGCAGACATGCCATTATTACCCTAGTGGGCACAGGTTACCTTTGTCGATAGCAGGATCCACTGCTGCTTCAGCCCACCAATGATTTTCTCCCCTAGCAGGATGCATAGCACTTTTCAGCACTATGACTGCTAGCCTGCAGGGGGTTCTAGCTTAATTTCTTAGGGCGCTATAACTGAAACAGGTGAGGTCTTCAGCAGTAGGGTCTTAACCATCTAGTTATGGTGGGCAACCAAGAGACTTAGAAATAGCCTATAGTGTTTGAGGGCCTTCTTGACCATCAACTCACTGGGAGGTATTCACGTGCTGAAACTAAGACCTTTTTTAATCATAACATATGGCTTAGGGGCATAGCATCATTCACCCCCCAAAGGATAATTCTGCTAAGAAGTAAGTAGTCTTCCTTATGGCTTATCTATGACCTCTTTCATTTTGGTTAACTCTCTTCCCACACCCTTCTCTCCTCCATCTACCTCCCCTAACTACTAAGATCATATAGTATTGCTTCCCATTGTGTCTTTGTTCCCATTACTGCAGGGTATCTCAATGATTCTAAGATGATATATGAGCTATTTGTAGTCTAGGGCCATTAATAAAGCTATATAAGTGTGTGTGTGTGTGTGTGTGTGTGTGTGTGTGTGTGTGTGTAGTGTGTAGTGTGTAGTGTGAATGGATGTCCCCCAATAGATTCAGGAGTTTATTCAAGTTTTTCTCCAGCTGCCTGGCTGGAGGAGGTGTCACCTTGGCTGAATTTTAGGGTCAAGCCCTAAGGTGTTTCTGGGATGGGTCTGGAATTCCTGCTATACATATCCAAAGAGCAGTTTGAGCTCTTCTGGAGTTCATGTAATTTGCCAGTTTGAATATACTTGCTTGCTTTTGGAGTTGCTGGTAATGAGTTTCTGTCTCTGCTTGTACCTATGAGAGGGGGCCAGCTTCTTTCACTATTAGGGCACTTACCCTGGATCTGTTGCTTCAATAAATCCTTCCTCCCTTAACTGTGCCTGGTTTGGAGCTTCATGTGGCTGACTGTGGCAGTGTGTGTGTGTGTGTGTGTGTGTGTGTGTGTGTGTGTGTGTGTGTGTAAAAATTAAAAGTCTTCTCCAACAAAGTACCCTAGAATGCAATTGGTTCATTTTATGGTACTAGCATATTTAGGTTTTTTTAAGAAAACACAATTTTTTTCAAACTTGTTGCCTCACTTGACATTCCTATCAATGATGTTGAAGTGGTTGAATTTCTCTCCTTGTCCTCACTAGTATTTAGCTTTGTCACTTTCCTTTTTAGCCATCCTGATTAGAATGTGGTAATATGTTATTTGGTTTGTTTTATTTTCCTGATGACTACTGACACTTAGGAATCTTTCATGGGTTTATTTGCCATCTGTTTACTCTCTTCAGTGAAATGTTTCTTCATGAAAATTCTCTATTTGAATTGTTTGACAATTTACAATTTTGTAGTCAGAGGAATATCTTTGTATATACAAAATCATAACTTTCATAGTATATATGCATTAAAATATTTTCCAATCAGAAGTCCTTATAATTTCTTAAGTATCTTTTTTTTATTAAGTAGAAGCATTGTATGGACAAATCATGCCTTGGTACCACCATTTCCCTTCTCCCTGCCCCCATTCCATTGAAGGCCCTTCTCAGTGGGATTGCTGGTATTCTCCATGGTGTAGTGGGTTATAATTTGTGAGAACAGCAGTCAGTCATTGTTGGGGGGGTGGGTGAGAATGAATATTGCCACCCACCTTGGCTCTTACAATCTTTCTGCCCACCCCCCTTTGGAAAACTCCCTGAGACATGGAGGGTATGCTTTAAGTCTACTACAGTGTTGAGCTCTTTGCAGCTTCTGGATCTTGAGAGTGCTCAGTATCTGTCTTCATCACCTTAGCACAGGTTGTCAGGATCACTGTGGAAGCAGCACTTTTGCTAATCTTGTCAATTGCTCTGTAGTTTCACCTGGGCCATGGCTGATGTGAAAGGGGTGGTTCACCTCCTGCCAGAGAGTCAGCTATCATTTCTGGTCTTATTGGTATTAACAGGTTGTCCTAAGTTCTTACTTCCTTCTGAAAAATAGAAACATATTCTCCAAGGGAGAATGAGATCAGCATAGGTAAAATTGTCATTAGGATTTTTAATGATTGCCATCCTAGCTGAAGTAAATTGTAATCTCATAGTTGTTTTAACTTGTATTTTCCTGATGCTTAAGGATGTTGAACATTTTCTTAAGTATCAGTCATTTATATTTCTTCCTTGAAGAATATCCTTATTCAGCTCCGTGCCCCATTTTTTTGAGTGACTTGTTTGATTTGTTATTGCTTAGTGTTTTGAATTCTTTGTAGATTCTAGATATTAGGCCTCATGTCAGTGGTATAGCTGGCAATGATTTTTCTCCCAATCTGTGGGTAGTCTTTTGGCTCTGATTATGGTATGTTTGTCTGTACAAAAGCTTTTTAATTTCATGATATCCCACTGGTTGAGTGATTAATTTCCTGGGTTATTGAAAGTCAACTTGTGCATTCTCCTATTGTATATTTTGTATTTTTGCATGCCATGTTTGGAACTCTTGTCTAGTCTTGAGCTCTGAAAATGTTTCTTACAGATTTGATTATTTTTCTAAACTTTTATAATTTCATGTTTTACAATTCAGTCCATGATCCATTCTGAATGAATTTTTGTATGTGTTGTGGGACTTAGATTGAAATTCACATAGCTTCCCTCTGGATATGCAAATGCTTTCCTAACATCTATGAAAAATATTATCATTCCTCTTTTGAATTGTTTTTGTAACTTCATCAAAATAAAGTTAGATATATTTGTCTAATATCAAGTTGAAAATATTTGAATGTATGTATTTGGGGGATTTTTATAATACTTTCTATTGTTCTCTGTGTATAACTCACCAATTTCATACCATCTTTAATAACGTAACTATATACTATATCTAGAAATAAGACAAAATTATCCTTTTACTTTTAGGTTTTTCTTCTAAATAACTTATTTTCAGCTATTCCCATTATTTTGCTTCCATACATGCATATATTTAAAAATCAGATTGTCTATATGCATGAAAATGCTGCTGAAATATTCATAGATGTGATGTTAAATCTCTGTATCAATTTTAACTCTTTGACTTCCAGTTCAAGATTATGATATTTCTCTTATGCTCTACTATACTTTATATTTTACGGATTTTCAGTATATAAACCTTAAACATTTTATCAGGTTTGTGCTAAATTTTTCACATTTTAGTGACTATAAATGATATTTCATGTTAACATCCAGTGTCCAGTATATTACTAGAATATAATACACAAATGATTTTCATATGGTTATCTTACATCTCATGACTGTGCTGAATTTATTAGTTCTAAAAGTTTTCTTTAGAGATTTATTGAGATGTTTAGCCTAGATAATCATGGGGTCTGTAAAATATGTTTTTTCTATTATGTATACTATTTAATTTTTTATTCTTTATTTTTTTCTCTGTCTGGGGTGGTAGATTTTTTTTAAAAAATTGTTTTATTAAATAGTAGAAACTCTATGTACAAGTCTTCTGTTGGTACCTCCATTTCCCTCCTCCATGTTCATATTCTGCTGAGGACCCTCATCAATGTGATTTCCAGAGTATTCCATAGCATGGAGGGCTATGATTTGTAAAATTAGCAGATAGTGTTTTTTTGGGGGGGGGAAGTGGAGCAATGCCTCTGAATATTCCCCCCACCATGACCTTTACAATCTTTCAACCCCTTCTTAAGAGTCTCTGGGTTTCTACTTTGGACTGTTTTGAGTGTCCTTGGAGTCTGTCTCCATTACCCTACATATTTTTAACAGGGAGACTAAGTATTTAATAGTAAGCATAAAGTAAACATATATGCATATTTTGCAAGTAAATTGAAAACCCAAATTCTGATTTTATATTAAAGATGATAATTTAAATTAGTTTCTAATTTTATTTGTTTAAGCTAGGTGTCCATAATAAAAGTTCAATTTGTCATTTCTACAGCCCAAAACATTAGGTAGGTCAAGTCTTCCAAATGGGAAATTGAGTGACTTAGCATTCCAGCTGTGCCATATGGACAGTGTCAAAACTGTATTGAGATTGTTCTCCATATAGTTGTAGGCTCTATACATGTGTGAATGTTACATAATACTGTCATATATGTCAATTCATGAATTAAAGAACATCTCTGCTACTATTGAGAACCATAATTCTTGTTACCAATCATCAGACAACACAGTGACTTTTGGAATCATTTAATGAAACTAGTAATACTCAGGATATATTTCCCTAGAATTTGAAGAGTTAATGTTTGGATTTCCAACCTAATTCTGCTATTAATTTCCTTTCAATTTTTTTATGGTAGAGAAACTAAATTGTCCAAATCACCTTCTTTTATTTTATTGTCCATAATGAGTTACATTGTTTAGTGGGCCAACAATGAGTTGTTATCCCCAATTCCTCATTGCCTCCCCTCCCCATCCACAGTCAGCTGGATATCCTCCTCCTTGGGCTGTCTGGATCAGTCTTTGTCGGGATGAACAAGTGTCCAAATCACCTTCTAAGGAAGCATAATAGAAATGTTTATGAGGAGCCCTTCTGGGTGGAGTGTGCATGGTGGCTAGAAGCTTTAATCTTAACCTTCACTTCCTCTTTGAGAATAAAGCCTAAGCATTGTTCCATAGATATAATTATAAATGATCTTGCCATAAAAAGCAATGCTGTTTTGAAAGAACCTCATAAGTACCATTGAAACCTGTGAGATTGAAGGTTGGTCAGGCTGTGAGAGACTAAAACTAGAAATTCCCCAAACCATTGCATTCTTCTACCCAGCCAAGCAGTGTACATGGGCAAAAATTCTGCCTATGGCTAAACGTTTTGTCCAAGAATATTTCACAGAATTCTAATTTTCTGTGAAATGGCTTTTGATCAGCTCTTATTTTAAGAACTGGCATCTAAGTTAGTGCCATTTTAAACATAGAACTTGTGTTTGTTTTCTCCTAAAATAAGCATAACTGGAACATTCACAATGTTCCAGTATTGATTTTATGGCACTCAGCTAATCAAACTGGGTAAATTCTGTCATACTTTAAAAAATGAAATGTTCTTTTCCCTCATCTGTCACATAGTGGTCAATTGGGTGGGGGATTAAAAGAACCTTTGTTTAAAAAGGAAAATATTTATTTATTTACTTATTTATTTGCAGGCAGAGAGACAAAGAGGAGAAAGAGAGAGAGAGAGAGAGAGAGAGAGAGAGAGAGAGAGAGAGAGAGAGAGAGAAATATAGGCACACCAGGGCCTTCTGCCACTGCAAATGAACTCCAGATGCATGCAACACTTTGTGCATCTGGCTTTACATGGGTATTAGGGAATCAAACTTGGGTCATTGAACATTGCAGTCAAGCACCTAAATCACTGAGCCATCTCCCCAGCCCTTACAAGAGGAAAATAAATGGCCTCCATATCTTGTAATTGATTGCGAAGCCCAACACTGAAACACACAGTATAGTATTCCATTCCTGGAGCCAATTTTGTGAATCATTCAAAAGAAGTAGGCTTTCTTTTGAGGCTTTAATCAATAGGAACAAATTTACACACCTCTTAACTGAAGAAAAGTACATTATTAGTAGTTGTCTGGGTTTGAGGAGGATTTTTGTTCTAAAAAGCTATTTTAAAAATGTTCCTTTGAGTCAAGGATGTAGCTCCATTTTAGACAGTGTGTTTAGCATGAGTTAGGACCTGAATGGGATGCATTTCGTCCTACACACACACACACACACACACACACACACACACACACACACACACAAACACACAGAGTTTCCAGTTTCTGACTTTTTAAAGTAAAATTGTAAAAGTATATCCTTTACCAAATGCCATCATGTGGTTGATCATGTCTATTATTTAAGGTATGTAGTCTATCCAAGTTAACATGTCATGATAATTAATAATGAATAATTAATAATAAAGCTGTTACAACTTTATAAAATATTGAGTTTGAATTGGGCATGTGTAAAAGATGTGTACTTACTTAGCTTTAGCAAATGGCGAAGTCTTTGATCACTAGAGTGAGAAGAATCTTCCCTCTAGTCATACTTGCCTATATCTACCAGAGAAGCAGACATGCACAGAGTTCCCAATGTCAGTGGATGATATGTGCGTGTTCCCACCTGCCTGCTTTCCTCTTCTCTGTGAACATTTATGACAGTCTATTCTGGGTGAGGCCATGTGCTAAATGCTGATGACACACAGGTGAGTAAGTCAGCTTTCTGCTTTAGTGTATGAAGAAAAATACGTATAAATAAAAATTCAGTCCATACTGTTATACAGTTTGGAACAAAGTGTAAGTGGATCAAATACTTTCAGACCTATGAATAAGAAATAAGACTTTACAGAAAAAGGATAAACATTGACAAGAGTAGAGAATATTAAAAAGAGAATTCCTCTAAATATTAAAAGCATATGCTAAATATGAATTCATAACAAAAATTCCAGTAAAAATTTAATGGGCGGTAGAATCAACAGTGAAGGTTGTTCAAATGATACATTTGCCTTTCCAATTTATCTTGAGAGTTTCCTATGCCTGGCAAGCACCACTCAAGATTTATTACAGTGAAAAGTCACTGGAAATATTACGAGGATATTAGGTTATGCAGAAGCTGATTTGGTTTAGAATTGCTTAGTGAAAAACTATCATTGATGCCTGGATGAATTATTAAAGTTGTTCATATAGCTATGCAAGAAAATTCTATATGTAACATCCCTAATCAGACAAGTGCATGAATCCCCAAAAGAAAGCTGCCCAGGCGTTTCTAATGATGTACGCATGACACTTCACTGAAAGTTCAGGATAGCCATTTGGTTGCCTTAGCAAATGTATCTCTTCTAGTGTCTCTCACAGTGTGGTCAAGACCATATGGAGGAAAGTGAGCTGGTATGTTAATTAAAGTAAATTCCTAGATTTGCTGCCTTGTACTTTTCATCTGGGTATGAAAGCAGTATTGTGGGATTGGGTCTTTGATCAGCTAACTAAGTGATTCTTTTGCCTGCTAAAGTTAGATGCATACTGAACTAAACCTTTTTTAAAAAATATATATTTATTGTCCATAATGAGTTACATTATTTAGTGAGCAAACAATACGTTGTTAGCCCCAATTCCCCAATTTCCCCCCTCCCCATCCCTGATCACTTGGATATCCTCCTCCGTGGGCTGTCTGTATTAGTCCTTGTGGCAAGGGATCCTGTATATCTTAGTACTCATCCCGGTCTTCCTGGCCCAAGTGTGTTGTTACTGATGGGTGCCATGCCTCCGGACAGTCTCCCCCACCACGGCTCTCACAATCTTTCCGACCCCTCTTCCGCTCAGTTCCCTGAGTCGTGGTGGCTGAGTATTAAGGCTGCTTTAATGTTGCCTTTTACCTGATGAAGTAACCATTGAAATCTTTGTGAGGTAAGGCAGACTGAAGTCTAGTTATAAGTTGACATCTGTCCTTGTCTCGATTATGCCCCTTCTTGGAATCTAGTTTTTCATCTTTAAATCTACTTCAATAATCATTGTGTAATGTTTTTTAATCCGGTCTATTATTTATGCTTTCACTCATGGAATGTTTTTTTTCTAGTACCTACTGCATGGTAAGCACAGCAGCAGTATATCAGCACAGGTAAGACATGTTCAGGAAGAACCATGGTTTCAGGACCCTCAGGAAATTGACTGTAATTTGGATGCTGACTATGGGCCCACCATACTCACAAAGGCTGTTTCTTCAGCAAGGATGTTTTTTTCTCTGAGTAAACTCTGAGGATTAAATTTTCTCTCTGTTGAAAGCTTGATTGAGGTAGATTTATGATAATTGCCCTTTGGAGCATTGGAGAAATCTTACTCTCAAAGAAACCTAAAGGATGCAAAAGGTTTATTACCCAGTTCTTGAGGGCACCTAAGTCAGTGCCTTGAATAAACTTCTAGGACAGACAATTGAAAACAAAATTCTTGGGCTGGAGAGATGGTTCAACAGTTAGTTAAAAGCCCATGCTAACAAAGCCTGATAGCCGGAGTTTGATTCTCCAGTATCCACTGAACACCCATCCATTACCCCCTCTCTCTCCCTGTCTCTCTCTCTCTTTCTTGCTCTGCTTGCAAATGAATAAAAATATTTAAAAAATCAAAATTCCTTTGAGGGTAGTAGAAAGATTTAACTTTGATCTGACTGGAAACTTTCAGGAAATGTATATAAAAGATCATGGAGCCATGAGGCAAAAGTTGAGGATCAGGCTAGAGAGATTGCTCAGTGGTTAGGGTGTCTGCCTGCAAAGCCAAATGACCCTGGTTCAATTCTTCAGTACCCTTGTAAAGTCAGATACACAAAGTGGCGCATGCATCTGGAGTTCATTTACAGTGGATTTCTTTCCACTTATTTCTTCCTTCCCAAATGAACCTCAGGAGCTTGAGAGTTTGGGTAGTTTTGTGTTTAACTTCCCCTTCCCTAGATCACATACTGTGTTTTCCTCTTACCCCTTGGTCTTTGCTCATTGTTTTTCTTTCTATTTGCAATATTCATTTTCTCTACTTATCAGTCTTATGTGCCCCCACACACTTACACCCACACATTCTGCAGTGGTATTTACATGGTTCCTCGACTTCCTCTCTTGTCTGTGCTGTCAATGCACCCTGGCTACACATTCATTCCCTTGGATAATGCTCTTCTCTTTGTAGGTGTACAAAATATTGACTTTAATTCTGACATTTTTTATATTTTATTTTATTTTATTTATTCATTTATTTATTTTTGGTTTTTAAGGTAGGGTCTTGCTCTGACCTGGAATTCACTATGTATTCTCGGGTTGGCATCAAACTCACAGAGCTCCTCCTACCTCTGCCTCCCAAGTGCTAGGTTAAAGGCATATGCCTTCTCATCCTTTGAGAATCTAAGTAGAATGAGAAGATTTTGGCTTTCTTTCATTTAGGAGAAGGTGCACCTTCTGCTCTTGACTCATGATGTTCTTGTTCTTGGACCATCAGACTCCAGATCTATGCAAAAACTCCAAAACAGAGAGGAAGAAACTACTCCCATGACTTTTCCTTCCGATTAAAAGCCAAGCCATTGGCTCCCTTGGTCCTCAGGCCTTTGGGTTCAGACTGAACTACATCCAATGAATTACATTATGGCCTCTCCAGGCTCTCTGGGCTATAGACGCTGTTCATTATGGGATATCTCAGCTTCTATAATCACTGAAGCCAATTCCCACAACAAATACATCCATCTTTATATATCCTATTTGTTCTATTTCTCTAGAGGACTTGGACTAATGCATGCTTTACAACCCTCATTTATCAGTTCCAGAAACAGAGGGTCGTGGATTCTCAATGCTTGCTAGAATTGAATATTTATATTGTCCTCCCCCCAAGTTCATGTTGGGTCCAATTTCTTATGCTGTGGTATTTGAAAGAGAGGCACCAAGGCATGGTGGTGTGCACCTTTAATTCCAGGACTTGGGAAGCCAACAGTGAGACTAAATAGTGGATTCCAGGCCAGCCTGGGTTAGAGAGACCCTATCTCAAAAAAC
>PVHP010044423.1:0-14109 GCA_004024765.1 Zapus hudsonius
TTTTTTCCTGTCAGATTTTATTTTTGAAATAGGCTTTCAAAATTAAGCATTGTTTTATACTTACTGCCCTAACCATGAATAGCATTGATTTTCTGCTTACATTTTGTATGCTTTAAAAAAAATATTTTCCAGCAGAGAGAGATGGAGAGAAGAGAAACAGAGAGAATGGGTGCACCAGGGCCTTCAGCTTCTGCAAAGGAACTTCAGATGCATGTGCTACTCTGTGTATCTGGCTTTATGTGGAGACTGGGGAATCTAACCTGGGTTGTTAGTCTTTGCAGGCAAGCACCTTTATTGCTGAGCCATTTCTTCAGCCCCTTTTTATTCTTTTAAAAGATATTTATTTCTTTGCAAGCAGAGATAGAGAGGAGAGACAGACAGAATGAACACGTCAGGGCCTCCTGACTTTGCAAACAAATTCCAGATGCATGTGCCACTTTGTGCATCTGGCTTCACATGGGTACTGGGGAATCAAACCCAGGGTTGGTAGGCTTTGCAGGCAAGCCCTTTAACCAGTGAGCCATCTCTCCAACCCTCTGCTTACATTTTAATAATGTGATGCTAGATTTCTCATACTGCAATCAAACTGTGCACCTGGGCATGAAACCCTGAGTGACCCTAGGGACCTGAGGTGAGAACATGTCACCAGTAACCTCACATTATTCAGTGTCGCCTAATTTATTGTACCCCATAAAAGTGGGAATCAAGAGTAGAAATACTCTGCTGTGGTAGGGCCTTATAAGAACGTCAGGCCTGTGGGCAATACATGCAGACAGACACAAGCCTCCATACCTTCTTGCTTTTCCTAGGAACTCCAGGGTTTTAGATAAACCAGAAGGAGGACTAGGAATGGGTGCGGAGGCAAAGCAATCGACCTCAAGGAAGTCTCTTTTGTCTTGAGCGATGTGACCTAGTCATTCATTCTTCCAGATATAAAATATGTGATGGATCTTAAGCAATCACCGGTTATCACATCAAGACCCTGAATGCAGGAAGGGGTTAGATGCCAAGAAAACTCCTCCCCTTCCCTTAAAAGACTTCCAATCACCTCTTTTTCTCTACTGGGTGGTAAGGGCTTCCCTTCCCTCTCCCTCTGAATCCTGCCACTCTAACTGGCTTTAAATAAACTTTGCCCCCCAAAACTGTTCGGTCTCATTACTTTTATTCTAAGAGATTATAATAAGCAAAATAAATTGTTCAAATTTAAAGGTTGGGCTTGAATTTCCCAACCTTGGGAAAGTCACTTAACTTCTCTGGCCCAGGCCTTGCCTGTGACTGTCCTCAGATGGCCCTGAGGTGGTTTAACAGTCACCATCTTGATATACTTTGTACATTTAAAAAAATATTTATTCATTTTTCAAGCAGAGAGATACAGAGAGATGAGAGAGAGAGAGAGAGAGAGAGAGAGGGAGGGAGAGAGAGAGAGAGAGAGAGAGAGAGAGAGAGAGAGAGAGAGAGAGCACCAGGGCCACCACCTTTGGGTCTGGTTTATGTGGGTACTGGGGAATTGAACCCGGGGCCTTAAGCACTGGAAGCAAGTGCCTTAACCGCTGAGCCATCTCTCCAGCCCTCTTTGTGCATTTTGAACACAGAACTTTGCATTTTCATTTTGACCGAGTTTCACAGATTATGTTGTGAGTTTTGATTTTTTTGATCTGTGTAACAGGGTTAGAACAGTACCTTCTTAGAGGCAGAACACAATGGTGGTTTACAATGCCTTGGGGTGTCCCAGTTCTGTCTCCAGCAGCCTGAGCAGTTCCTCCTTAGGGGTCTCCACTTGACCATGCCACGGAAAAGAATTTCAGGATAGCATGAAGTAAAGTGAGTGAGTTTACTAGATAAAGGTATTGAGTGGGCATTAGGACAGAAAGAGACACTTAGGAAAAGGAACACACACGCAAGACAAGTGTGGGCTTCTCAGGAGAGAATTGTGCTTATGGTTTTTACAATGTTTTATCAATGATTCTGTGACTAAGTTCAAAGGATGTAATTTACAACAAAGTTTAAAAATTAAGCTACCCCAAGCATGGTGGTTCACCTCTTCAATCCCAGAACTCCAGATGCTGATGTAGGACAATCATCATGAGTTTGAAGCCAGTTTGGGGCTACAGAGTGAGAGTGAGGTCCAGGTCAGCCTGGGCTACAGTGAGACTCTGCCTTGAGCCCCCCCCCCCCCAAAAAAAAAGTACTGTCAGGTTTTGGGCTCTTAAGATCAAGACAGTTTCTTGGGCCCAAGGTCTTATTTTATTTTATTTTTTAAAATACTTATTTGGAAGCAGAGAGGGGGGAGAGAGAGAGAGAGAGAGAGAGAGAGAGAGAGAGAGAGAGAGAGAGAGAGAGAGAGAGAGAGAGAGAGAGAGAGAATATGGGTGCACCAGGGCCTCCAGCAGCTGCACATGAACTCCAGATGCATGTGGCACTTTGTGAATCTGGCTTTACGTGGGTACTGGGGAATTGAACCCAGGTCATTAGGCTTGGCAGGCAAGTGCCTTAACCGCTAAGCCATCTCTCCGATCCCTAAGGTTTTATTTCACGCAAGTCCACATGGTGGGAGAGTGGTGGAGTGTGGAGTGGGGGAAAGGAGACTGCAGTCAGAAGACTGGACCTCCTGTTAACTCTTCGAAATTGGCCTCTAGAGTTAACAAGTGGTGCCAGGGAGGAAGTTGCTGTTTTCCCTCCCAGCTCCACTTGGAAAGGCTTTCTCAATTACCATAATAGAAGGCAGGGATTCTAAGATCACAGACCTAGTCTGGACTCACAGGGAGAGGAGGACGGACAACTCTCTTTGAAATCTCAATTACCATAAGGGGAGGTCCATCCAGAATCCCTGATCTAGTTGGAGCTTGGCTGGAGGTGGGAGAGGGGAGTAGGAGATGGGTTGAAAGCTCTGGGCCTCTTACACGTCCATTTCAAAATTAAGTAAAAGGTATGAGTTGATTTACTTATTTTTCTTATCTTGAGATAAAAGAATTTCCTTTTGTATGTGAAATTGTGAAGCGGTTTTACGAGGTGCGCTTATTTCGATCTAGTGAAATTCAAGACCGCAGCATTCTGACCCTAGGTAAGTACATTACTATTGTTGATATTGTTTACTATTTATTTATCAATGTGTATATGTGTGGTACATGCATGTGCGTATGCAAGATGTGCACGCCTCATGTGCACATCTCACCTGCATAGAGAGACCAGAGGAAGACATCAGGTGTTCTCCTCTTTCACTCTTCCACTTTCTCTCTCTCTCTCTCTCTCTCTCTCTCTCTCTAACTGGAGACTGGTTCACCAGGGAGCCCCGGTAGTCATTCTGTCTCCCCACCTTGTGTATCTGACTCATGTGGGTACTGGGGAATTGAACTGAACCTGGGGCCTTAGGCACTGGAGGCAAGTGCCTTAACTGCTGAACCATCTCTCTAGCCCAGGTGTATACTTCCTTAAGACTAGAGTGAGACCCTACCTCGAAAAACCGAAGGGGGGAAAAAAAAAACCTTCCATTGAGCCACTTGCCTCCCAGTTCTTATCTGGGGACTTGAACCCAGGTCATTAGGCTTTGCAGGCAAGCACCTTAACCGCTAAACCATCTCTCCAGCCCCTATTTAACACAAGGGCTTAAGGTGGGAGAGTGTGGAGCAGGGGGAAAAGGGACTCCAATCAGATGACTTGACCTTCTGTTCAATGAATGAAATTCATGGACCCCAGAGGGTGAAAATTAGAAAGATTTTATTATAAGCCAGGTGTGTGGAACATGCCTTTAATCCCAGCATTTGGAATTTAGAGGTAGGAGGATTTCTGTGAGTTTGAAGACAGCCTGAGACTACAAAGTGAGTTTCAGGTCAGCCTGGACTCGAGAGAGACCCTGACTCAGAAAAATAAATAAAGAAGATTTTATTGTAGAGATTATGGAGTTTAAGTGAAGGAGGAGGGCTCCTGGAAGTGAGAAAGCCCACCTAGAGACCCTGGTTGGGGTCTCATGGGAATTTACTGCATGGGGGCTGAGCTGGTCAGTCTAGTTCTCATACCAGGTGTCCAAGAAAGGGAATAAACTCATTTACATTCCTAGGAAATGGAATTATCCTTTTTGGAAGAGGGTTATCTTCCAGGAAATAAAGAGGTAAGGAGAAACCAGTTTCCCTCCTCCCCACACCCTTAGGTTTCTGGCCTCTAGCAAGGTGGAGAGACTAAGGACTCCTTGAGGAAAGAAAGGTGAGGAAGAAGCAGACACCCCCTTATAGGCTTGAGGACATTCCTTGCTTTTACTTTCGGGCCACTGACACCCCTAACCTGCCTCAGAGCTCAGATCCACACACTTGCTCAGCAAGCACTCTCGCTGGCTAAGCCTCCCTAGCCTAGCTTATTGCTATGAGCGTTCCTTTTGGGGTCTTTAGGAAGACAGGAGGTCCCCTCTCTGGAGGCCATTTGGGGTTTGTCAGTTGGCTTTAAGTTTCTTGACTCTCAGCCAGTAAGAAACTCAAAATAGATTCCAGGGTGAGAAACAGCTTTCTCTTCCCCGATCTCCTTAACGTTTTCTTTCTCTCCTGCCTCAGGGAGATAGGAAAAGAGAAAAAAAAGGAGACGTTCAGTAGAAACGGAGTTTCAGTTTTGTAAAATGAAAATTGTCTAGTGATCTACTGCACCACGCTGTATATATACTCGTCATTACTGAAGAATGAACTTTAAATTAATATGATGACCAATTATGCCATGTGTTAAATGATGTTTACAGCTGGATGTGGTGGAGTACGCCTTTAATCCCAGCCAGCAGTCCAGAGGCAGAGGTAGGAGGAGCTTGAGGCCAGCCTGGGAAAACAGAAAGACTTCCAGGTCAGCCTGGGCTAGAGTGAGACCCTACCTTAAAAACAAAACAAAACAAAACAAAACAACAACAATAACAAAAAAAAAACATGTTTACAAAAGAAAACACACACGCGCTTACACGCGCACACACCCACACACAAAACCGATGACAATGACCGATGACAACTCACCTCTCCAAACAAACCTGTCCCTTAACTGTAAGGGTTGTTAAGCAGTGTAATAGCTTCCTCAGGTGAGGGCAGGCACCCTATAAATGCTGTTTGGGAAATTCAGGAGAAAAATAAATGCTAGATGTTTCTTTGAAGTGTTTTAACATCACAATAGTAAGGCGTCTGCGGTGTATTTTTCACTCCCCACACCCTATACCGAGCACTGTTCTCTAATTTACTCTTTAAACCTTTGCAACTTCCCTGTAAGTGGGTCCCTGGATTATCCCCAGGGTGAGGTCACACAGCAGGCATACTTGAAATGTCTGCTTGGGAAGGACTCCATTTTCCTGCCTCCTATAGAAGGTGTGCAGCTGGGCAGAGACATAGCAGCAACGCTGGCTGGCTGCCAAGAGCGTGCCTTCTGTGTGCTTCTATCTGGTCTGCTGTTTATCTCTGCTTCTAGATTAACTTCCCGGAGGACGCAGACTTTGTCTGCCCCTCTCGATGACCCAAGGCATCTTGCAGAAGATGCGTCATTGCTTGAGAAGCCCCAAAATGACTCTTGATGAGTGGTTCTGTCGGGCTTCTCCAGCCAGGAATGGCTTACAGCAGAGCAGTGGTCTGAGCCTCCCTTCACGATTCCAGCTTCCCTCTGGTGGAGAAGCTCTGTTAACCCAGACCATGGCCTATGCTTTGGGCTTCACTGCATGCTCTCCATCCCTCCCTCTCTCTGGATTCTGCATCCCATGGACCTGCTATGCTGAATGGTTTGTTTTGTTTTGTTTTCGAGGTAGGGTCTCTTTCTAGCTCAGGCTGACCTGGAATTCACTTTGTAGGCTCAGGCTGATCCTCCTACCTGTGTCTCCTGAGTGCTGGGATTAAAGGCATGTGTCACCATGCCTGGCTTTAAGAAAATATTTTTAAATTTTTTATTGACAGCTTCCATAATTATAGACAACAATTCCCTCCCCAACCATATTTCCCCCTCTTAAGTCCACCCTCCATTATATCCACCCCCTCTCAATTAGTCTATTTTATTTCAATGTCATGATCATTCTTCCTATTATGAAGGTCTTTTGTAAGTATTATCAGGCACTGCAAAGTCATGAATATCAAGGCCATTTTCTGTCTGGAAGTTTGCATTGTAAGCAGTCCTACCCTTCCTTTGGCTCTTACATTCTTTCTGCCATCTCTTCCACAACAGACCCTGAGGCTCAGGAGGTGTGACAGAGATGTCCCAGTGCTGAACACTCTCCACTGTCACTTCTTCTCAGCACTATGGTGTCTTTTGAGTTATCCCCGTGGTCACTGCCATCTGGGAAGAGAAGTTTCTCTAGCCAAAAGTGAGAGTAGCATCAATTTATGAAAATACATTATGAAAAATGTTTATAAAGCAGTTTAGTGGACATAATATATGAATTTAGCCACACATCAGTAGGCGTTACTCCCCTAGGGCCCATGACCTCCCCTTCCATAGGCTTTTAGCTAGGTCTTCAGTACCAGACATGTATTCCCTCCTATGGAGGAGGCCTTCAGCCCAATTAGAGAGTGGTTGGTTTCCCCCATAACAGATGTGCCACTATTGCATCAGTTGGCACATTTGGCCTGGCTGGCCCGTCTTAAGGCTTGCAAGGTGCACTGCTGTTCACCACCATTGATGACTTCTCTCTCCCATAGGGCTGCATGCAGCCAGAGCTTTTGTCAGCTTTCTGACAGCTGGTTAACAGGGAGAGTTTCCAGTTTGACAGCTTGATTTCCCAAGCTGTACCCAAGCCTGTGTGGTCTTCAGCAGTAGGGTCTTACCATCTGGTTCTGGTGGGCAATCAAGAGCCTTGGCAATGGCCTGTAATGTTTTGAGGGCCTTGGGAACCTCTCTGGCCAATAACTCACTGGAAGGTATCATCCCTGGCACTGAAGTTTTTCTAGAAACAATCTATGGCTTCTGGGTGTGCCATTATCCAAAGAAGTAGGCTTCCATATGGCTTTTTTTTTTTTTTTTTTTTTTGGTTTTTCAAGGTAGGGTCTCGCTCTAGTCCAGGCTGACCTGGAATTCACTATGTAGTCTCAGGGTGGCCTTGAACTCACAGCGATCCTCCTACCTCTGCCTCCTGAGTGCTGGGATTAAAGGCATGCGCCACCATGCCCGGGCCCGTATGCTTTATTCTAAACCTCGTAAATTTGATTAACCCTCCTCCCACCCTTCCTTTACTTGATCCCTTCCCCTGACCCCACTTAGGCCTTTGCACCTTGGTTCATCTATTTACATACAATACCCTTCCTTAATCTCCCCTTTCCTCCCCTTTCTAGTTTACTGGCCTCTACTATTGACTTTTACTCCAACTCACATATAAATTTAAATACATGTACCTAGGATCCACATATGAGAGAGAACTTTTGGCATTTGACTTTCTGGGCCTGGGTTACCTCACTTAGTATAATCCTTTTTTTTTTTTTAAATTTTAATGTTTTTCGAGGTAGGGTCTCACTCTAGCTCAGGCTGACCTGGAATTCACTATGTAGTCTCAGGGTGGCCTTGAACTCACAGAAATCCACCTACCTCTGCCTCTTGAGTGCTGGGATTAAAGGTGTACACCACCATGACCAGCTTATTTATCTATTTTATTTATTTTTGATCCATCCATTTCCCTTAACAGTCATTTTTATTGCCTCATCAAGAAGATTCTTTTTTTTTTTTTTTAGGCCAGGCGTGGTGGTGCACACCTTTAATCCCAGCACTTGGGAGGCAGAGGTGGGAGGATCTCTGTGAGTTCAAGGCCACCGTGAGACTACATAGTGAATCCAGGTCAGCCTGGGCCAGAGTGAGACCCTACTACCTTGAAAAACCAATATATATATATATATATATATATATATATATATATATATATATATATAATATTTGCAAGAAAAGGGAGATACTGAGAAGAGAGACAGACAGAGAGAATGGGCGTGGCAGGGCCTTTGGCCACTGCAAATGAACTTTAGATGTTTACACTGCTTTGTGTATCTGACTTATGTGAGTACTGGGGAATAGAACCTTGGTCGATGGGCTTTACAGGCAAGCACCTTAACTGCTGAGCCATCTCTCTAGCTCTGCTTATTTATTTATTTTTGCTTTTTCCAAGTAGGGTCTCACATTAGCCCAGGTTGACCTGGAATTCACTATGTAGTCTCAGGGTGGCCTTGAACTCATGGTGATCTTCCTACCTCTGTCCCCCAAGTGCTGGGATTAACCGTGTGGGCTACCATGCCTGTACTATTTCGTTTTTATGAGGTAGGGTCTCCATCTAGCCCAGGCTGATCTGGAACTCACTCTGTAGTCCCAGGCTGGCCTCAGATTCACAGCGATCCTCCCATCTCTGCCTCCCTGAGTGCTTCGATTAAAAGTGTGTGCTACCACGACAGACTGAGGCTGAGGTTTAAAGAGAGAGCAAGAGCTATGCAATAACTCAGCAGTCCTAGTTAAGGTGTGGCTCCTGCCCCTCAATGAGCCATCAGTTTCAGCTCTGGTCTGTCCTACAAGGTGGCGTGACAAGCTGTCAGACTGTGAAATCTCTTCCTGGGAGGCAATTTCCTCCTCTGGTTGGCACCAGGTTTCAGCTTTTCCCTTCCCTCGACATGATATTCCTGGGAAAATTCCAATTCTTCAAGAACATTGTTTCAAAAAATCTGATAGCCAAAGAAAGGGGCACAAATGTCTCGTTTGAATACCATCAATCTTGCAGGATGGTTATGATATCATGGGTTCCTAAGATATTTGGGTTACATGTGAGCTGTCATGAACCTGAGGAGCCTCCTGGGTGCTCCAGGAATGACAGCATCAAGTTGCCAGGTGTGACTAAATAATAAGAAGGCCAAGGTTAGGCGACACGTACAGTGTGGCTCATAGCATCTGTCACGATAGTCACATGACCAAGGTTATGGCTTCAGACAGCTGAGGAAGACAGCTGTTGCTTCCTCTTTCCACTAGAACCTGTTCCACCTGTCATGCAGGCTGGTGACAAACATCTGCCAGGAGCGGTCAGAGGCAGTCCCAACAGTCTCAGCCTGTGATTTGGTTTGGGTCCCAGATGTACTGAGAATCCTTCATAGTGAGTTGGGGAAAGGTTGCCTAAGAAGGGAAGGGAAGGAAGGCTGGCTCATATTTCAGCACTGACTCCATGCCAAGGCAGGGAGCTTTCTCCAGATGAGGGCTGGAGGTTCTGGCTGAGCAGGTCTTTGGGGATTGCCCAGGGGATTCCCCTGCACGGCCAACATAAATCCCCACATTGCTGGGCATGGTGGCACACACCTGGAATCCCAGCACATGGAAGGTGGGAAAAGGAGGATTGCTCATTAGCAAAACCCTGTCTCTAAGAACCCAAAAAACCAACCAAACAAATACAAACCAACCACATTGCAGGTGTACAAGGTTAAATGCACCCAGGCAGGCACCCCATAGCCAAGCTCAAATCTCAGCTCTGCCACACTTTACAAAAGCCACTGAGCAAGCTGCAGAAACTCACTGCAGCCCTTGCTGTCAAATGGAGCAGGTAACAATAGGGCCTCATCCAACAAGTATTGGGCAGAGCACCTGCCCTGTGTCATAATGTGCCTCGCTCACATGGGCCACCATCAAGTTATTTCTGAACTTTAGGACACCCTTGCAAGGGAAATGTCCCTGTTCTTCGGATTTACAAATGGGATCTGAGGTGATGTGACATCCAAGGTTACACTAAAGTATTTCATTTGCCAATACACACACAGACTAAACAACTCACTATATCCCTCAGTACTCAGATGATCTGGGATCCAGTGGGCCCCACGTATCAGCTGTTAGGAAATAATACTAATAAAATAATAATGTCATTTTTTTCTTTTTGGTTTTTCAAGTAGGGTCTCACTCTCGCCCAAGCTGACCTGGAAACTCTCTATGAGGTATTATACTGGCCTCAAACTCACAGCTATCCTCCTGTGTGCTGGGATTAAAGGCATGCGGCACACCTGGCAATAAAAACATTATAAATAATATAAGTAGTCAGAGCTTTGCTGTAGGGCTGTCCTGAAGGTGAAACGTGGCAGTTAAAGAAGACAAAATTCCACTCCCAGCTCCCCAGAGTCACTCCTCCCGTGTCAACCCCCCACAGATAACAACTATCAACTCTGGACAAGTAATGCGAGGCTGCAGTGGAGGATGCAGTTCAGTTGGTAGAGTGTTTGACTCTCTTGCTCTGAACTAAGCCCTGAGTTCAATACTCAGCGCCACAGAAGCCAGGTGTGATGGCACAGGGAGGATCAAGACTTAAAGGTCATTCTTGGCTAAAGCCAAGTTCAAGGTCAGTTTAAGCTACTTGAGATTGTTTCAAAATAGTAGTAAAAAAGACGTGAACCAGCTTCACACTCAACATAGGTTAGACAAAAAGTCACTCCAAAACTCTTCTTTTCAGATGGTGGTGAGCCCTGGGGTGACTCAAAACTCACCAAAGTGCTGAGAAGAAGTGACAATGATAGTTCAGCACTATCACTCCCTCCGAGGCTCAGGGACCATTGCAGACGAGGTGGCAGGAAGAATGTAAGAGCCAAAGGAAGGGGAGGAGTGCTTACAATACTGTCTTCCAGACACAAAGTGACCTTGAAGTGGCTCTCCCTACCTACACAAGCCCTACATAATAGGAAGGAAAAAATGATGACCTCAAAACAGAAGAGAGACTAGTTGGAAGGAAGAGATTCAGTGGAGAGGGGATTTAGGAGAGGGAAAGGGAGCAGGTGGGAGGGAATTATGACCATGGCATATTGGTTATATTTATGGAAGTTATCAATAAAAAGTTAAAAATTATATATATATATTATAATATATTAATATATTATATATATATATTTGGTTTTTCGAGGTAGGGTCTCACTCTAGTCCAGGCTGACCTGGAATTCACTATTTTTTTCTTTTTGAAGTAGGGTCTCACTCTAGCCCAGGCTGATCTGGAACTCACTATGTAGTCTCAGGGTGGCCTTGAACTCATAGTGATCCTCATACCTCTGCCTCCTGAGTGCTGGGATTAAAGGCGTGCACCACCACGCCCAGCCCAGTTTACAATATTCTTTTTTTTAAAAAATATTTTTTATTTAATCATTTCCAGGGAGAGAGAGAGAGAGAGAGAGAGAGAGAGAGAGAGAGAGAGAGAGAGAGAGAGAAAGCACCAGGGCCACCACCTTGTGGGTCTGGCTTATGTGGGTCCTGGGGAATTGAACCTGGGGCCTTAGGCACTGAAGGCAAGTGCCTTAACCGCTGAGCCATCTCTCCAGCCCCAGTTTACAATATTCTTGAAAAGAATTTTCCACACAAATATTTTGAGTGTCTTTTATTCTCAGAATTAATTTTTTGTAAAGATAGGATGTGCTGTCTGTGTGTATGTGAACTGCAAGTGGAAAACCTGGCCTTTTAACCTACTCGTGTCTCCTCCCTACCGGCTCTTTCTGTGTGTCTTTAGGAGAGTGTTATGGCAGGAAGCTGATGATATCTTGTGTAGGTTTCCATTTGACTTTAGTACCCTCTAGAAGCAGATGCTGCTGATGGGTGCCCCCTAGTGGACTCTTAGGACGTTTCTCCCATTAGACTAAACATCTGGGTCCCTCCAGGCCTGGGGGAGGACAGTCCCTCTGCTCTGCACTGTCTATATTCCCTATCTGGTTTCAGCTTTTGTGTATGTATCGGTACTATCTAGGCCCTGAAGGTCATTAAACCCTTTACTTGCATGGCTACAAAACACAGGGGCTGAAGAGATAACTCAGTTGGTTAAGGCACTTGCTTGCAAACCCTGACGGCATGGGTTCAATTCCCCAGTGCCCACGTAAAGCCAGAGTGACACAAAGTGACACATGCATCTTGCAGTGGCAGGAAGCCTTGGTGTGTTCTCTCTCTCTCTGTTTTGTTTCTCTCCCTGCTTGCAAATAAATTGTATATATTCAAATAGGGCTGGCTTGTCTGTGTTCTTCAGCTGGCAGAGATATTTCATGCCCTCCACTCCCCCATCAAGTGAAGAAAACATTGTGGGCCTCTGTGTCTGCCAGGACTGCAAAGCTTCCAAAATCTCCATCCCAGACGGGTTTTGACTCTTCCACACCTACAGCTTGGCAAACTGTGTAGTGCCATCAAAAGCCTCGTCCTCTGGGGGAGCTTGCAATGGCTCATTTTCCTACTCCACTAAAATACCTCTCTTAGCCAGGTGAGGTGGAACATTTGTGCATGAGGTAACATTGTTACTATCTTCTAAATGTATAAGAGGTGTTAATCATTAAAGATTCTGCTGAGCATTGTGGTACACATCTGTAATTCTAGCATTTGCAGGGGGAGAGGAGGGTAGAGGCAGGAGGATTTGACTTAAAAACTTGTATGTTGATGGGCGTAGTGGCTCATGCCTTTAATCCCAGTGCTCAAGAGGCAGAGGTAGGAGGATCACCATGAGTTTGAGGCCACCCTGAGAATTCCAGATCAGCCTGGGCTACTGTGAGACCCTACCTTGAAAAACAACAACAACAAAAAAATGGTATGTGTGTGTGTGTGTGGGGGGGATTGTGTATGGCACACTAACATGCGTGTGCACCTTGCACAGGTGTGAGGAGGCCAGAGGAGCACAGTGGATGTACCTGATTGCCTTTCCACTTCATGTATTCATTCACACACTGTCAGCCGTTTGGGCCTGAGATAGTAATGTGAGTTAAATCCAGAGTGCTTATTTAAAAGGCTCCGAGCAGAGCTTTGCCTAGTTTAAGGTGGGAAGGGGAACTTTAGGAAGGTTGCAGGGATAGATTGTCTGCTGGGCTGTGGCACCACTGCAGGCTGCTGGCTGAGAGAGAAGTGGAGAAGGGAGTGGGAGGGAGAGACAGAGAGAGGAAGAGCAAGAGGATGAGAAAATGAGAGAATCAGAGACGGAGGGTGTGTATGTGAACAGGCAGGAAGATAAAGGAAATATATGCACCTGGGGTGGGGATCACAGGGTACCGAGAGGCTAGTGGTACCAGGGCTGGCCAGGGAGGGGGTGTGGGAGTTGGAGCTCAGGAGAAACCCGGTTGTCTGATCCCCCATGGAGCAGGAGAAAGCAGGGTCCTTTGAAGAAAGACTTCAGTTTAGGGTCAGTTGGGAGTGGGGAAGGAGCTCCAGCCAAAAAAATTATATATATATATATATATATATATATATATATGTGTGTGTGTGTGTGTGTGTATTTTTAACTTTTTATTAACAGCATTCATAATTATAGGCAATAAACCATGATAATCCCCTCCCCACCCCACCTCTGCCTCTCAAATCTACCTTTCATCATATTCCCTGCCCCTCTCAATTAGTCTCTACTATATTTTGATAGAATCATCTTTTCCTCCTATTATAAAGGTCTTGTATAGGAAGTGTCAGGCACTGTGAAGTCATGAATATCAAGGCGATTTTGTGTATGGAAGATTGCATTGTAAGCAATCTTCCTTTGGTGCTTGTATTATTTCCACCACCACTTCCACAATGGACCCTGAGCCTTGGAAGGTGTGATAGAGATGACTCAGTACTGAACACTCCACTGTCCTCAGCACTGTGGGTGTCTTTTGAGTTATCCCAGTGGTCACTGCCATCTGAAAAGGAGAAGCTTCTCTAGCCTAAATTGAGAGTAGCATTATTATATGGGAATGCACATTTAAGGAAAAAGGTGCTCATAAGGCAGTTTAGTGGTCATAATATATGAATTTAGCCAGGATTACTCCCCTAGGGTTCATGACCTTCCCCACCATAGGCTTTTGACTAGGTCTTCAGTACCAAGCATGTATTCTCTTCTTTGAAGTAGGCCTCTAGTCCAATCACAAAATGGTTGGTTTTCCCCATAACAGACATGCCACTATTGCTCCAGTTGGCACATTTGGCCTGGCTGGCCAGTCTTAAGGCTTGCAAGGTCCACTGCTGTTCACCACCGTTGATGACTTCTCTCTCCCATTGGGCTGCATGCAGCCATAGCTTTTGCCAGCTTTCTGTCAGCTGGTTAACATGGGGGAGGTTTCCAGCTCAGCTCCAGCTTGATTTTGCTCCATCCTGTGTGGTCTTCAGCAGTAGGGTCTTACCATCTTGTTCTGGTGGGCAATGGCCTGTAATGTTTTGGGGGCCTCAGGAACCTTCCTGGCCAACAACTCACTAGAA
>PVHP010044424.1:0-14105 GCA_004024765.1 Zapus hudsonius
TTTTTCCTGTTAAAAGACATGCCGCACTTGTACCTGTTGGCATATTTGTCCTTGCTGGTGAGCTGTAAAGCTTTAGTTGTCCACTATTGGTTAAGACCATTAATGTCTTTTCTCTTCCCAAAGGTTATATGCTGCATAGTTCTTTCCAGTATCTTGACAGCTAGTTATTAGGGAGGAGGCTTTCAGCTCAATTCTAGATTAATTTCTCAAGTATGTGGAATCTTCAGTAATATGGCCTTACCATTTAGTTCTGGTGGGCAACCAAGGGCCTTGGCAAAAATCTGTAATGTTTTGGGGGCATACTGAATTTCTCATTTTCCCTTTCTTGCTCAGGATTATCTCACTTTAAAATAACTTCCTCAACTTTATTTTTCCTGGAGTGTTTTCCATTTAAATAAGTTTCATTGCTCCTTTTCCTCTTTCTGTGCTGGACAAAAATTCAGTGAGACTTGCAAGTGACAACATTGCTTAAGGTATGCAACCTATATTCCAGCATCAAACATGGAAATATGATTTCTCACATGTGTTCACCTATCCATAATTTTTCTATTATACATAAATATACATCATCAATTATACCATGTGTAACTAATTTTTCTATAGTGCTAACCACATTCTAATACATTATATACCATGTACACATATGTTTTGTTACCTATTCCTTGTCTGTTTTCCCTAGTACAATGTTAGATCATCATAAAGAGTTTTTCATGTTTTATATTTCCATGCTACAAATGTATGTGCAGCACATATGTAACTCTTCATAGTTTTTCTCTCATATGTTAGAACATAGGTATGCTGAGCAAATGTGTGCCTCATGATTTAGTGACTAAGATAAAGGTTGCAGAGATTATATCAGTCCTATCTCAGCCTTTAATGGAGGAAGCCCAAGGAGCACCCTATTTCCTGGGGCTGTTGGACTTGATCACCAGGTGGCTGCAACCTGCTAGATCTATTTATAAATTCCAGTAACTAGTCACAGTACATGGTCATGACATTATACATGCACTTGATATTTGAGGGTGACAACCATATTTTATAAGACACTGTTACTGGAGATAAAGCTACCGGTGTGGGGAGCTGCTTATTGTGCCTTAACTGCATCAACACCATTTTGAAGGCCTCTGCCATTTTCTCTACTAACCAAACCTAAGTTTCTATTTTTCTGCTTAAGTTTCCTTTTCTCACCTGTGAGGATTCCTCCTAGAAATCACATAACCTGGTTGCTTCAGGTCGCTTAGCAATCCCGCTATGCAAGTTCCTGTCCTAGCATCCACATATTTCCTCCAGCGAGAGGGTTTATAAACAATTGCCTGACCTCCAATAAATGGAGACTTGATCAGAATTTTTGTCTTGTCTCCATTCTTTGTGTCTCTTATCCCTTCCACTCTCACCCCCTCCCTTAGGGTCTTCGTTGACTAATATGCTGGCCTGCTCACACCAGGACATACATGATGTTACCTGATGGCTCATCTACATGTTGGAGTTGATATTTACCTGTTTTTTTAAAAATATTATTTCTTCATGCTTTAGCTGTAATTGGGGAAAAACATGTAATAGTGGAAATTAATTTGGGATCATTAAGTCATCACTGACTTTTCTCTGAGCTTTTCAACCATCAAACTATGACAAATAAGCATTTATTAAGTTCAACATATATAAAACAAAAAAAAACATATATAGCATCTGTGGTACCATTTTCTTTTGAATTAGTTTATAAACAAATTTATTATTATAAAAAATTTCCATTCTAATATTTTCTTATGTTACTGAGTGATAGAACTACTGGCATTATTGAGCATTAGCATTTGAACATACATTTTAGGTTTGATCATGTTTAGCGATCACACACAGTAGTGAGTTTCATTGTAACATTTTCATAGATGTGGTTCATTATTTTTATCCCCCAAAACACACTACTTTCACTTATTTACACCTCTATGTCTTCCTTATTTTCTGTCTATCCTTAATATTCCTTGTTTTTTTTTTTTCATGTTACATACATGTCGCAGCCCTATCTTGTTTTCATACCTGCTCTATAGAGACATCTTCCCCTCCTTTCACATATCCCTTTCTAATTCCATGTTCTACATATATGTGCAGCACATAGGTAACTCTATTCTTACCTATTATGAAAGAAAACAAGTTATTATTCTTTCTGACCCTGGCTTATTTCACTTAACATAGGATCTGTAGTTATATTTTTTGCAAGTATCATAATTTCATTTTTTTTCACTACAATTAACCCAAATTTCATTGTATATGTATGGAACATTTTCCTTATCCATCATCTTTGAGTGGGTTTCTAGGCTCTGCTTGTCTTGGTAAGTGTATATCTTATAGTAATAAAAATGGATTTGTAAATAACACTGAAGTAAGGTGACTGAGAAAGCTTTCGGTATATACCCCGAAGTGGTTACAAGCCATTGTTTATTGTTTATCACTTTACTTTCTATTATAATGACATGCTATGCTTACCACATTTACCTATTGAAATATCTATATTACAACTCTAATTCATTTCTCTTATCACACAAACATTGCTTTATTCCTATGTACAAGCCCCAAATCAAGATCAGGAAGAATGTATTCCATTCACAATTAAGTGATGAGAATGACTCAGATTTGGTTGAGTTTGATGAAATATTAAAGCCAGTAATTTAATCTATTTGAAAAAAAACTTAATAGAGGTCATTACACTCTGCCAAAATGAAGAAATTAGTAAATTCTTGAGTCAAGACCTGACCCACATTTGACTCTGCTATGAGACCTCATTATGTCACAATCACAACCTCTTATAAAGAGCTGGGGTTGTGATTCACTTGCCAAGGGTTGTCTGGCATGTGCAAGGCCCTGGGTTCAATCCTCAGTGATACAAAAAAAAAATTCTGTAAGAAGCCCTTGTGGATTCCTACTCTTGGTAACATGTTGAATCTCTAATCATCCCAGCCCTTTGAGCTTAGTGAAAGAATAAGTAAATTAAAGCCCAATGCATTCATCACCTTGTTGAGTACTGGGATCTCACAGCTATGGAGGCTTTAATTAAAAGTTGGTGATTTAACAGGATGCTTGTATTGTTTGTTTGCTCTACAGGGTGATTCAATTAGGAGCAGGATCCAGACTTCATCTTGGATCAGCTCCTTGTCATCAGCTGGAAGAAAATGTCCCAAAGGAAGTAGAAATATCCCTCAGCAGAAATCACTGACATAGGCAGCCAAGAGCAGCGAAAAACTTTACTGATAGAGACTTTATAAACTGCATGGATAATAAGAGGGTCTGGGCATTCAATTGTTGATATTTAATTGTACATTTAAATGTGTTTTTCTCCAGGCCCATTGTTCTGAGGGCATGTCCCTGTTTGGTACACAAGGTTTCTATTTATGTTGTCAAATAACATCAGGTTTACTTGATGCAATAAAACTCCAGTTAGTAAGTGCAACTAAACTCACCTTTGAAAATGCTGTTCTTTCTATTGGCAATACTTTCATCATGAAGAAAACCCTGCTCTGTACAGTTTCCTTGTCTTTTGGACATTGCTGCATGCTCCCAGCATCTTTTATTCTGGCTGCTCAGTTTCACAGAGTCTGGAGACCAGTCTCCACCCTATAGCTGATTCTAAACCTCATTTTCACGCAAGACAATTAAAATCATGAGAAATGCACCAAATTCATATTGGTATATTATTCCCTGATATACATTTTCAGCACAGCGACATTATACATTGCATATATGTGGAGTATAACTTTCAATATTTTAAAACAGGTTTGTTGTCCTTATAACCCAATTTTTGAAACATCAACAATGTTGATTTTTTGCAAAATATGAATTTATCTGTTAGATTCACTTGCAGAGAAATGTATTTTTTTTTAAAGCTGTGGACTAAGAGTATATCTTTTGGGCATGGGAAGCTGGCTTCACAAACATGAAACCTGAATTCCATTCCCAGGACCCTCATAAAGAGCCAAACATGGCACACATGCCTATAAACCCATGGATGGTGATGGCAGGAAGGTAGTAGTCCTCCCTGTTCACTCATTCTAACTAGAAAATAAAAGTAGAGGCTTGATGACAGACTATGTCTCAGTGAAATAAAATGGAAAAGTGCCAAGACACTGAGCATCTTCCTCTAACCTCCACAACATGCTCACAGGTATATGAATCTATGCATAACACACACCTAAAAAGTAAAAGAAAGAAAAATAAAATTTATGTTAAGAAGAACTAAATGAAATTGCTATGGCAGGATATGTTGTCTTCAAATGACTGCATCACCTTACTGACGACTGACAGTCATTATGTTCCCATTGATCTCTGGACAGCTCGTTAGATGCTGAACATTAGCCTCACTCTTATTAGTAAGACTTCAGGTTTGCCAATCTCCATGGGGAGTGCCCGAATCTCTCTTAATGAAGTAGCATGTGTGAAATCATAAAGTTAGAAAGACTTTCATGATGTCATCCTCACCCAGCCAAGTTTTAATTGGCTTCACATTGCTCTTAAAATTCAATAGTTGCTTCCAGGGCTGGGACCTAGAATCTGAGTCTCTGATGCAAGTTTCAAGGTCTGTTGTATGCACCAGGAAAACTCAAAAGAACACATGACTTTTCAAAGCCTCCATTTTTGCTGTCTCTGAAAAAAAAAAAAAAAAGGAAAGAAAGACTTTTACTCTTTCAGGGTGAATTGTATTCAAACCATCAGCTATAAAAATGTTCAGCAAGAGCCATCAATAGGGATCTGGGAAGATCAGTTGAGTCAAACAACCCTGAGTTCAAAACTTGTTTCTACAACTCACAAGCTCTGAGCCCTTGGGCAAAGATTGTCCCTGTTTAGATCTTCTCTATTAAATGCATTGTGGATTCTGAAAGTTAACATTATTGCACACTTGCTGTGCTCAACTGCAAACATTTTTCAAATTCCACAGTGTATATATTCATATTTCTGTGTTCAAAGGAAGAGATGTGCTTACAGAAATTATCATCTGGAAAACCCAGAGGAAGAATTGGAGAATTAAACACCCGAATTATAATGGTCCATTGCAGGTGATCACATATACTAGTGTAGGGGATAAACTTCCATTTTTCCACTTCTTAGAATTTTTTCTTGATTTGGTCCTAATAATACCATTAAGTACAGGTTTTATAAATCAGTAATTGCCACAGTGAGTTTACCTGTGTTTAGGTTAAATTATTCCAGTCCTTTATGGTGTTAAGGATCTAAATATAAGTTAGAACCCTGCATACCTATCACACTGATTTAATCCAAATAAAAAGTTCCTTCAAAATCTATGCTATGCTATAAATGGAAACTGAGTACCTTTGTAATGGAATTGAGGTATTTGCTATTTTGAGCATATTTGAAGCTAGGGTAATAGAAAATGAACAAATAAGTAAGTAATGAGTAAAATGAGCAAGACTGAATGATGGTATGGGGAGAAAGTCCTGCTTGAGACATGCAGTTAGGGAAGACCTCAATAAGGGTGTATATCATTAACTTCCCACTACTCTGTAGCAAAGTTTAACCAAACCAGTGATTTATGCAACAGAATTGATTGTCTACAAATTTGGAAGCTACAAGTCTTGATTAAATACATCCAAATTGTTTTCTCTGATGATGGTATGGAATGTCTCTTGCTTGTCTTTTGGGAGCTTCCAGTATTCTTTGGCATGTTGGTGGAATTCTCCAACTACCTTCGCTCTCTTTCCTCTGTGGTTGTCTCCATGTCCAGTTCTTCCTTTTATGATAACACAAGAAAAATCAGATGCTCTCTCCATGTGATATAGCACTCAAGAATCTGGAGGGTCCAGAATGAACACTTTTGAGGGGTCACAATTCAATTAATTTTCAGCAGTGATGTTTAAAGAAACGTGCTAAACGATAAATACTTGAGTTGGGCTTGATTGCACATGCCTTTAATCCCAGAACTCAGGAGATTGAATAGTATGATCACCATGAATTTGAGGCCACTCAGAGACTACATAGTCAAATTTAGGTCAGCATGGGCTAGAGCAAGACCCTACCTCAAAAAAAAAAGATAAATACTTGTACATGGATTAAGGAATCTGTAAGCATTAAAGCAAGAAGGAAACTAAAATTATTCAAGAAAAACATATATACAATAATATTTGCAGAGGCCTAATGTCCTCCCCAAACTGTCATATCCCTAAATGGTGCTCAGCAGTAAATGAAGTCAGAGTGTGTACTCTCACAAGGTGGAAATACATGCAGCCTGCCTTTCCAAATTATCGATCCAAGGCCAAATATGGACCAGTGTTTGTCTTTGAAAATAAAAAAAATATATTGGAACTCCATCATGGCATTCATTCTTTTATGTGGGGCTGAGGTTGTTTTCAGATTACCATGGTATGATTGTGACAGAGATCATGTAACCCACATAGCTGAACAAACTTTACTATCTGCTTTCATTTTGAACAGGATAGGACATTGATGTACTGCAATGAGACTTGACCCTCTAGTTATACACAGTAACATAAATGACTCAGAGGTAAGCTTAAAGTTCAGCACAGAAGATTAGATAATAGATAGGCTCTGCTGTAGAAAGTAAAAACAAGCAAAGTTAATTTGTGTGGTCAGAAATCAGCTGAGTGATAATCCTCGCTGGTCAGAATGATTAGAAGTGAGTTCCTGTGATTTGCATATGGAGGTTGAGGGGACTGGGACGCTCTGAGATACCAGAGGAATGTTCTATTTCATCTATGTGCTGGTTACATGAATGGAGGTTCAATTTCAGTTGTCACTTACACTAATTTTTTTGCAGGTATAGTATGTGCAGCATGTGTGTGGTGTTCCTGTGTGTAGGGCACATATACACAGGTACACGCAGTCATGTTCCCCATATGCATCTATGGAGGCCAGAGAAGAGCAATGTGTGTCCTCCGCTACCACTTTTCCTAGAGGTCCTGTCTCTTAGTGGACATGGAGAAGCCATTTCTTTATCCGATGAGTTGACCCATAAGCCCCAGTGACTGTCTCTCTGCTCTCCACAGGACTAAGCTTAGAAGCATATACAGCCATACTCAACTGTTTATGTCTAATAAGGAAACAATCTCAATGTGAAATGGGCCTACTCGGGCACTCTGTACTTTTAGGATCTGTGTGCTTTTCTTACCCACTAAGCTATTAAGCTATCCCTTATCAATCCAGACACCTCTCTCTCTCTCCTTCTCTCTCTCTCTATATATATATGTATGTATATATATATATATATGAATACATGAATATATGTATATATGAATGAAATGGCTGTGAAAATTAATCCATTTTAAAATAAGTAAAGAAAAATACAAACTTTGCTATTTGCAGAACCAAAAATAGCTAGCCTTTACTGGACTGTGTAAAACATATATTAAACTTTTAATTTGCATGATTACTTTGCTATATTCAGGGTCAAATAAAAGATCTTTGCTCAGTGATGGACATGGTCTATTTTGCACCATCCAACTCAGTGGCCTCTAGTCATGTGGGTCTATTGAACACTTGAAATGCCACTGGTGTGATGAGCAATGGAATTTTTAGCCTTTATTTAATTTTGATTAGTTAATCATCTTAATTAGTTTAATTTTAATCCAATGAAATGTAATTAGTTTGCTTCTGTGACACGTGGGTAAAAGCTGTTCTATGGAAAAGCACCAGTGTCCTGATTGTACCCCCATCTCTTCACAGCCCAGCATTCTGCTTAGCTTTCATCCATCCCACTTCCTTCTCCAAGCTAGGTAGCATCAAGAAAAACAAAAATAACCTCAGTTTTTCATACTCCAAATTGCATGTCTCTAATGTTTTTAGGAAATCTAAAATCATAGTTTTTTTATTTTTTTAATTCACACAAGTTCATTTTGGCAGGGCATAAACTGAATGCCTAGAGAAGAGCATAGATTTAACTGTTTGCAGTTTTCATAGATGGCACTCATAACTCTAAGATTATCTTGCCCATTACAACTTTATAAAGCCCTTTAATAGAGGGCTGTTTTAATGCCCTATATATGAAAAGATATAAGAAGTAGAAAAAATTACTTTCTGAATGAGTTGTGCCCTCTATTGCAGCAGTGTTAATTTGAGGTAGCTTCTCTCTGGTACTGAGAAAATAATAGCTATTGTATATTGATAATAAACTTATGGTGTTCTGCAAGGCAAAATCAATTGAAAATTCAAAGTTTTAAGTGGATAATATTCTTCAAACACAGCTTTCACTTCTTTTAATGGCATTTTGTATTTTACATTTTCAAAACACATATAATAATCAGAAACAGATCATTTCTACTACAGACATCAACATTTATAAAAAGGAAAGAAAACTTTTTAAATCTGAAGATGCTGTAATATTCACACACAATGAGGATTTAAGGCTTTGAAGTTATCAGCTTAAAGAAATGCCACGTTTGGCCATGTTTTTAAACAAATATATAAAGCTTAAATTAGAATAATCTATTAAATTAGTACTTTTCTTGAGTCCAGACAAACACAAAGCTCTAATCACCTTTACAATATTCTTTCTTTTTTTTAAGATTAAAGATGTACTAAAAAACCATTAATCACCATAGAAATCTCTAATAAGCCTTATTATGTATTTTAAACTATAGAAAAAACTATATATAAATGTCAGTTTGTAATTATTTCTCTGATTCTCTAAAATATGCTTATTTCAAGGACAGAGAAATAAAACACTATTATGTGATGTCCCTATGTGTGTCTGTTTCATTTTTATAAATTATATCTTTATTATCCATATTTACATACACTAAATGAGCAAATAATGTGTTGGTGTCCCCAATTCCCTGATTTCCATCTTCCCTGTTCCCAATCGGCTGGATAGCCTCCTTCGTGGGTAGTCTGGATCAGTCCATGGGATAGGGGGTTAGGAATAGCCTAGGTTCCACCCCACTTTGTATGTTGTTACTGAGGGGGGCATGTCTCTGGATATTCTCCTCCACCATGGCTCTTACAATCTTTCTGCCAACTCTTCCACTCAGTTCCCTGAGACATGGTGGGTGAGTATTAAGGCTGCTTTATTGTTGAGGTCTTAGGGGGTCTCTGTGCTTCTGCTTTAGGTTGTGTTGAAGGTCATTGGTGTCTGTCTCACTGGATTGTCCTGGGTTGACTGATTGGCTGTCTTTATAGGTCTCTTGCTTATCCCACAACTCTCCTGGGGTTCCATATGGATTCTCCATGGTAGGTCTGGGGTGGCTCATCTCTTACCAGGATGTCAGTTATTAGTAGGTGGATTATTATGCTTAAACTAGTGGCTCATTGACTTACTTATTTCCGTAATGTCCTTACAGGTGAGAACGGTATGCTGTTTCATCATGTAATCTCCACATTCTAACATGTATTGAGTGCTGGGAAATTTATGTTCATGTTTACTTAGAAGATTCACATGTTAATGTTCATGACTATGTGTGGGTACTGATAATTGCATGTATTACAGAGTGTTAAGAAAAATTGAAGAATATCCAAATAACCTATGTTGAGAAATTCAGGTAATTCTTTATAGAGAATTGCTTCTCAGACAGTTGGATGCATTATTGAAGTTCTACTTCAATATTTTTTTATTATTATTATTTCTTTGGCCACATCTTCATGCATACTTTAAAAAGAATAAATTAGATACAAGTGAACTCATATAACCTATTGGTGATGAAATATAGGATATCAAATTCTTTTTTTTCCTGATTTGACCTAGGTAACATTATGAAATTATCAATGGATATTATTGAACACCCCCTAACAAATATATGTGCCAAGTGTGTATCAGAGCCCAGGGCTTCTAGGAGGAAGATGCATTATCAAGTGACTTAGGGAATTCCTTATAGTTTTATAAGCTTTCCTGGATCCAGCAAGGAACACAGAGGAATTGTGTAGAGTGCTATAGGTCCCCAGTTTACTCTCTATACTTGGAAGAATCAAACTAAAAGAGCAAATGTTGATAAGTTCATACTTTCTCATACAATTCAGTCTTTTCCCTTATATTTTGGTTCCTAAATTTTATACAAACATTTGGAAATATGTTAAGATGCATAGCTCAAAATGTTGGGAAATCCATTTCTGGGGAAGCCTTATAATTAAACAGCAAACTGGTGTGTTTTGTAGGGCAGCAATATGAGACCATGTTGTCTACCCTAGAAAGTCATACACTTTGTTATATGTTCTGTATAACTCAGACTCCAATAGAGATGGTGAATCTCAAATGTCTTCCACAGGCTCTCAAGTACAGACACTTACTCCCCCACAAGGAGTGCTGTTTTGGGTAGTCCTACAACCTTTGGAACAAAGAACATGTCAGAAATAGTTACATAAGCATGGTTCTTTGAAGGTTATACAAACTTTTGGTTTCAGCTGCCTTCTTTATTTTCTGTCCCCGGCACAGGATCCCACAAAATCTTTCATGTGTCATTTTTGTCAACTACACACACACACACACACACACACACACACACACACACAGAGAGAGAGAGAGAGAGAGAGAGAGAGAGAGAGAGAGAGAGAGAGAGAGAGGCATACAGTTTCTCACATGAGAGGAAACATGATGCAGTATTGGTTTTTATAAGTCTGGCTTGTCTTACTTAATGTTTTCCTATAAATGTTATTTCAGTTTTATCTATTACGACTGAACAAAATTACACTGTGACTGAGCTACATTTTATTTACTCATTTGCCATTTGATGGTCGTTGAGGTTGCTTCCATCTCATAGCTGCTATGAATAGGTTAAGAAATCATCACAGGGTCAGATTTGTCTCTCTGTGGTGGGTGAGAGACCTCTGGCTGTCTCTGTATCCAGAAATGCTGGCTGTAAAATTCCACACTCCTGCCCACAGGGTGGAAGTTCTTTTTACGCACCTTCAGCATTGCTTATATGTATAATGTATTGTGTGTATATAGCCTAATTTATGCTTCATTTTTGGTCCAAATATTCTATAAATATTAGATTTTTACTTGCAGTTACAAATTATAAATTAACAAATATATTGAATATTAAATTGATTTTATCTGTTATAAACATAAGATATATATGCCCTATTTTGCTTGTCTCCATTTTCTCCTTCCTCAAAAAGCCAGGTGTAACCATACAGTATTTATTTGTACCCTTTCCTAGCACTTGGGGAGACGCTATGATCACAGCAGCAATCAATAAAAGTTCACAGATAGTAATGTTTCCACTGAGAGAAACAGGGATACAACATGAACACGAAAAGCCCTGCAGGCTTCATTTGTGAGAAGCCGTTGGAGATTGCTAGGCCCAGCAGAGAAATCTGTGGAAAATATAAAGTATTTGCACCAGGCAATAGAGCTTTAGTCCTTTTTTGCTGAATGGAGTCGTAAATTATTTACATAATCATCATAGAACAACTTATTGACTTCAAGATTGTAAAGTACCCCATTAATGTTTTAAGCATTTCCCTTTATTTTAACACAAGTAAATTATTTAGGCAATGTAAAAGTGTTTTATGTTTTGACTAATGAGCAAAGAAAGCATATATCATATCTTATTTTAATTGGATGTTTACCTTATCCAGTGGAAATCATGCATTTATTATTTTAGACATAATTAACTATGCATATATTCCCTGATGGATCTGTATGCCAGTTTTATACACAATCTAGTCATTAAGACACATTACGGTACAGATAATTGTTAATTGGGAAATGTCACTTTTTAGCTTCCATAATTAGCTAATTTTTTTTTTGCTAGGGGCAATGCTAAATTCTGACTTCTTTCATTTATTTCATACTTTCTGAAAAAGTAATATCTATTGTAGGTGGGTCTCTACCTTGGCTTCTCAGTCAATGGTTCCTGCCTGTATAAATTAGGCTATACCAATAAGTTCATTGCTAAAGTTCATCATGAATGATTCTCCAGTAAAGATTTCTCTTCCATATCTACCTAAATTCTCAAGTGAATAATTGATTCCATTAAGTCACAACATGTAAAATCCTTGGAAAAATGTCTGGCCCAGGGCCTGAGGGTCTCAAGCACCTGTGTACAGCTATGAATGTAGCCCACCACAAAATTGTCAACTTACATAAACCAATATGAGATTTATTTGCAGGATTTTTTTTGGTAGCTTGATGGCGAGGTTCTCAAATATGAACTCTGAAAGACAATGTCATTTTCAATGTCAAGAAGTTAGACATACATTCTAGTCATTCTAGTCTTAGGCATCCCTCAACTCCACGCTGACAATTCAAGGATGCCTTGTGAGGACGTGGACATTAAATGATTCGGGGATTCTTGCTGTTTCTCAGAGTTATATTATTACAGCATAATCCATAAAGGGAAAGAACCATAGAATATCACAATTTCAACAGTGAAACTCTCTAAAAGAAAGGCTTAATGAGCTATTGATATCTTGAGATCTTGTTGTAGAAAACATGCCTAGCAAGGCTTCAGGTTAAATCTCTTTCCCTACAATCGCAAATACAAATAAAAGGGAAAAAAAAGTATTCTGCTATCTGCACGTAACAAAGAAAAATCAGAAATCTCTGTATCAAAGTTCTTCAAACTTGATTCTTAACATCAAAGGTGAATTCAAGTTATAATTTATGTATGAAGTGATATTTGCCTCCTTAGGTGAGAAATATCTCTTTCCTATCATAAAAACTCATTTAACTATTAAATCTCAAAACCCAAAAGAAGAGACATGAAAAAGTAGGAGGAATGGTTTTACATAAAGACTATACTAGTACTTATAGTAAACTAGGGAAGGTAAGTTTCACCTTAAACATTTTTATGATTAAATTACTTGGAAGAATGACATATTTAAATTTCTTATAATTTCTTAAAGGAAAAAAAATCGGGTATATCCCCAAAAAAACTATTCAAAAATGTAGCATACTTATTTATGACCATTGAAAGTTGGGAACAATTCAAATGTTCTTCAGAAATGGATGGATAAATTATATAGCATTCAAGCAATGGAATATTATTCAGCACTAAATAAATGAGTTATCAAATAATAAATGATATGCGGAGACTTTAATATAGAACACTGAGTGAAAATATTTAAAAAGTCAGTATAAAAAAAAGTTCTGTGGGCTGGAGAGATGGCTCAGCGGTTAAGGCACTTGCATCCAGTTCCTAAGGCCCCGTGTTCAATTCCCCAGGACCCACATAAGCCAGACCCACAAGGTGGTGGCCCTGGTGCATTCTCTCTCTCTCTCTCTCTCTCTCTCTCTCTCTCTCTCTCTCTCTCTCTCTCTCTCTCTCTCTCTGTCTCTCCCTCCCTCTCTATATATCTATCTATCTCTCTGCTTAAAATGAATAAATAAAATATTTTTTAAAGTTCTGCCTTCAATAAATTCTACAATATGACTTTCTGGAAGAGATGAAACTATAGGAATAGGAAAAAAAAATGATCAGTGTTTGCCAGAAGTTAGTGGGTAGGTTATATGGACAATCAAGGCACACAGTTTATTTATGCTAATGGAAAATCAATACCAACTAAGTGCTACTGTACATAGAACATTAAAATGTATGGATATTGTACTCTCATAGAAAATCTTACATTAAACTAAGGATGGTGAAAAATAATGATTCTTCAGTGAGTAGGCATCAATTATAACACATGCACCCTCTTGGGGAATGATTGTAGTGCAGGGGATTATGCATGTGTGAGATCAGAGGTGTAAGTGTATCAGGATTCATGGCCTCCTCCTAAGTTTTCTACAAAACTACTTTCAAAATCACATTTCAAATAAAAACATTATATAATACCACAGTCATCAACAAGAACCTCCAAGCTCTCTGGTTCCCATCCTGTGTCTACAATCTGACTGAAGATTGAAATCTGTCTAAACAATGAATGGAATAATCCAAATGTCCCTGATTCAGTGTATTCAGCATACCTGAAATATTAAAAATAATTGATCACAGATTAAACTACTATTTTATTTTTTAAAATGCCCAGCTTTGAAGAAACACTAAAGGTTTAAAATTTTTAGGCACTTTACGAGTCACTAAAGTGCAAAAGGACATTTTATTTCACAAAATAAAAATATTATTTTTTAATACTTGCTTAGGGAGAATAAATTCCTCAGCATTATATTCAACATAGGCTAATATTTTATCAGAAGTTTTTAAAAATAGTGTTTAACC
>PVHP010044425.1:0-14119 GCA_004024765.1 Zapus hudsonius
CCCATAGCATATGGCTACTATCATCCACCTGTCAGTACAAATTCCCAACATTCCCTCTCACAGATTCTATCCCTTCCTTCTTCTGCATACTCAGACCCCAGGACCCATTTGCATCTCTGTCAGAAAGGGACTGGTTGTGCTTCTCTAGAACATTTTTTTCTTTACTGATTTTTATGCCCAATTCTTGTTGGGATATGAGTTCTTTGCCAGCCTACTTTTTTTGAAATGGAGAGCAGGGCTAAATTGGACTGGAGTGACTCCTATCTCGCTATGTCCTTCAGCAGTATTCCAAATCTTGATCTCACTCTCTCAAAATCCAAGGCTGTGTGGCATGGTGTGGAGGGCAGGGAGAGACCTCCTGGGAACCCACTAAGCCAAGTGTTGAACAAGAAGGGAGGGGGCTGAAGGAAAGGAGCACCAATGTTGGGCAGAAGTCTCAGAGGCTGGGGTGTGGAGAGACAGATGGAAGGCAAGACCTGACAGGCACAAGCCTTGCCTGGGCTACATCTACATGATTCTTGCTCACTGCTGGATTTGTGAAGGAAGGGAGGTGTCCTACTGTTCAAACTAAGTTGACAAACACTTTCAGGAGACAGAGAAACATAAGCTTGGAGAGGATATGCCACAGCCTAGAAGGTACTGGGTGGAATGTGACCTTCAGTTCCTGGTGGGGAATTCAGCCTCCATTCCAAATAGAGTGCTGGTTAGAGCGACCCATTTCTCAGGCCCTGAAAGATAATGGCCAGGAATTGTTACACAGACCCTAATAGTCTTCCTGGAAACATAACACCAGAGGTTTTTCAATCAGTCCATGTGAATTTAGCAAATGTAGAAAGGAATCCAGCCTCCCTACTTTGGGGGGGGGGGTTCTATGAGTTTTCCCACACACAACCTTCCGCACCCCTTTGTCCCTTCATACTTGCTGCCCAGGGCTGTAATCTTAGTCCATGATTGTATAATTTATGATTCTCTTATCTCTCCAGATTTTAATGTTTCTTTTAATTTGGACTAAAAATACTGGACCATGAACTCCTGACAAGGTGTAAAGTCTGGTGATAAGCTGGAAGAGGCTGATAAAGAACCCAGCATACAGCAGAGCTTCAGAAAGGACCTTGGTTCCCCCAGGTTTGTTGCTATCTGATGCCACTAGCCTAGAGCCTGCATAGCAAGTAAGAGTCAGAAATGAGCTGGCTTTGTCACTGTTAGAAGCACACTGGAGTCTCTCTCATTCATCTCTTGGAGAACAGGGCATCCTCCAGACTGGCCCAGCACACACTCCCCAACTCTGTAGAACTTCCTCCTACATGGCAGGGCCTCAGAGTGATTTTCAAAGCAAAGACTGTGTGAGAAAGCTAACAGAACCTACTGGAGGGATGCCCCCTCCTGAGGTAAAAGAAAAAAAAGTGGGCATGATGCCTAAGTGGGGACTTAGGGTACTCAGTCTCTTTGACTTATATCCCACATAAATCCCACACAGAGAGCATGGCAATCTGTATCCACTTTGGGGACCAGTAACAACAATCTGTTCCACATGCCAGATAAAAATACTTCTCAGAGGAAATGTGGTCATTCTGCTATCAGTTGGCACTTAGGAACAGTCCTGAGAGGGACCCATTGGCTGTTCTGAAAAAGATGATCTTCTTGGTCAAATTATTTAGGTTTCCCAGAGCTCTCTTCTCAATGAGGTCCAAAGTCCTGCACTTCCATGTTTATTTTATAATGTCCAACACTAGTAAGAATCACGCTCAGTCACTTTAACATACCCCCCAGCTCCCCATCACCAAGAAGCTCTTCATCCTCCCCCGCCTCCAAGATGAGGTGCCATCACCCAGCCTGTCTTCGCTAAGAGTCTATTGAGATGGTAACTCATAACTCCATGCTAGCTTTGGTGTTTCTATCAGCAGTCTCTCTCCTGTTCCTGGGCTATAACCCCCAGTTGCCAACTCTACCATGGCAAACCATATTATAGTGCCACACATGCCACCTCTGAATGAAGTCTTTCCCACCATCTCCAACAATGCTGCGTAATCTTTTTCCTTTAACTCCATGCACCACCTCCCTACTTCTCAGCTCCTCCATCTATAAAGTGGGAATCAGACCTGGCCCCACTTCTTAGGTTGGTGTGAGGATCATGAGTCCCCTCTCCTATAAAAACAGCTCACAGTTATGTCTATCTCTGAGTCCATGTTTACTCTCCCCTCTTAAAGATAAGGTAGCACTCCATATAGAGCATTTGCTTCCTGATGAGGCCCTGGAATGTTCCATGGGTCAGATGCAGACTTCCCATCAAACCCTCTGACACCAGATGACAAGGCAGATGTCTGAAAAAAATGAGAGTTATTTTCTTCAGACATGCTGTGGTCTCATCCTATGACTTGGGGGTGTTGGTCTCACTTCCCCTCCCCTCCTCTCCCCTCCCCTCACCTCTCCTCTCCTTTCCTTGGGAGATTCTGGCCAGTGGGTGCTTCAAAGCCCCATCCTGAGATGAGGTCCTTCTCCTCTATAGGGATCCCCACCCCTTAGAACAGTATCTGGTATCTGTTCCATGAGCAGGAAGGCAGGAGAGCCGTGTTCTGTGATGGGAGATGGGAGGATCATAAGATGCCAGAGCTGAACCTAAAAAAGAACAGGGTATGAATTGTTGATATTCACTGTGTGTGCAACTGAAGCCTGGCCCACCTAGCCAAAACTCCAGCTGTTCCTAATGGGCCACAGGTCCCTAGGAATGATGGCAGGAGGCAGAGGAGATAGCAGGTTGATGGAAACACAGCCTTGCCAGAGTAACAAAAACATTTAAAAAAAGCTTTATATCACCGCCCTGAGGGAACCCCCATCCTTTAGGCTCATTGGGAGGCCTACACCAGGGCAGGGAAGAACAAAAGCAACAGAAAGGTGGGGCTTCCAACAACAGAAAGTGCAAGTGAGTGGATGGAAAAGAGGGGTAATGAGACTCAGAAGCAAACATTCCCACCCAGCTCATGGCTTCAGAATGATAGATCTCTCAGCAACTCTGGATGGGGTCCAGTCAGGCATGGGGGCAGCAAAAGACTATGAGCAAACTTCTCCACCTTCCGAAGATTATCCCCACCGGTGTCCCCAGGGTACTTGGCACAAGGCATGAAGTTACTCTACACCCTGAAGACTATGGGCCCTTGAGTGATGTCTGGTCTCCTTGTTCCTCCTTTTGGATGCAACCTCACTGTTGCTGTTTATTCTCTAGCTTCTCTTGAGTACTCATCAAAAGTCCCTTCTGCCCCTTGAGAAAGAAAAGGCTGAGGAAAAATACTAGCCATAGGAGACAGAACCTGGCCTAGTGCAGTGGCAGACACCACCACGTGCTCAGGAGAAATGCTCCTCACAGCTGAGGGTGTGGGGGAGAGGCTGGCTGGAGCATCTGGGGCTACATACTCATGTCATTTTGACCTTATACTTTCCAGAAGGATCTAGGGTGTAGAGTAAGTCATAGAGGCTTATTCTTAGAAGCCCCATGTCTGCCCCTGGTTATGATGCCAGTCCCTGTTTCCAGCTCTGGCTGAGCTGGGGAAAGCAAGCCAGAAGCACTCCCTCATTCCCTCAGACCCTGAATTCAGTATTGTGTTCAGAAAATACTAGACTACCCAGCCCAGCAGAATTTTGGTCAGATGACCTGGATTGCCCGCTAGTTATGTTGTGTGACCTGCATCAAGTGACTCGTGTTCTCTGTGCCTCACTTTCCCCAATTATAAAATAAGGATGAGCATGATCTCATGTGTGGTTGTGAGGCTTATGTGAGTGTAGTGAAGCCCTTAGAACAAATAATGCCAGGCTCATGGGAGCTCTGAGTGTTGACTGCCATTGTTAAGATCATGTATTAAGCACCAACTCTGTGCTGGCTCTGTTAGGCAACACAAATGGGAATAGACTTTATCCTCAAAAGATGAGTAAGAGAGGAAAGAAAGAGAAGTGAATGGGAGGTCTCCTGGTGCTTAGGAAGCATCAGGGAGCATGAGGAGGACCCTCACTTGCCCTGAGCAAACAGACACCCAGGGACAGAAGTGGCAATTCAGGCATCCCTGCCACACTGTCCACAGTCAACTACGCTCCCTGCATCTGAGGAGGATGCAACTACACCAGCTGGTCCAAGCTCTCAGACACAAGGCTGGGAGCTTGGCAGGCCCTAAGGTCAAGATTGGTAGAAGCCCAGAGGTACCAAATATATAGAGCCTCTGGATTAAAATATTCCAGCAAGAGGGAGGCACATATTCATGAGTCCAGAGAGGTGTCCCAGGCCAGGCTAAGTGGAGGGCTGTGCAGAGCCCACAGATCTTTGACTGGCCAAGATGACCTGGAAGGAGATAGAGAGTAGCCTTCACCATTGAGTGCAGGGGGCACAGTGCTTGGAACTGATGAGGGTGGGCCCACACTGTGCATGGAGGGGAAGAGCAGATGCAGAGCTGGAAGGTCCCGGCCAGGACAAGTGTGTGTCCTGAAGCCAGGCCAACCTGCAGCACATTCTTGCTATCTTCACCTACCCTATGCTTATCTGTGACCCAGGCAAGGGTCCTGTTGTCTTATCAGACTCTAGACAATGGCTCATTATTTTCAGAAACCAAAACCAAGCAGAGGAGGGAGTAGTGTTAATCTGAAAGTTTCAATTTTACTCACTAATGACAGGTCCTCTGAAAACACTTGTTTCAAGGTGAGATGGCCAAACATGTAGGAGCATTTGCTGTAAGCATGAGAGCCTGAGAGGCCTGAAACTCCAAGTCCCCAGGTTTGAGTCCCCAGGACCTATATAGACAGATGAACATGGCCATCACCTAACTCTGCCTGTAAGCCCACTTCTGGTGGAATCCATGAAAACTGCAGCTCTATGTGCAAGGAAAGACTCCTTTTCAAGGAAATATGCAGACAAGTCATAGAGAAAGGACACCCAGTGGTCTCCTCTGGTTATGAGAAACTACACATACATATGCATATACATGCATATGCCATGGTACACACAAACTACATCTAAACATATACATGTATATACCATCACACACTATACCACACATAAACTACATGCATACACACAAAAAATACCATGGTTCAAGTCTTTTTTTATATATTTTATTTATTCATTTTCAAGCAGAGAGAGAAAGATAGAGAGAGAGCACACCAGGGTCACCACCTCGTGGGTCTGGCTTATGTGGGTCCTGGGGAATTGAACCCAGGGCCTTAGGCACTGGAGGCAAGTGCTTTAACTGCTGAGCCATCTCTCCAGCCCAGTTCAAGTCTTTTTGACATATGTATACATACATATACATACATATACATATATACATACATATATATGTGTATATATAAATATATAAAAGAAACCCCCAATTATATATAAAATATGTGAACATGTCTGTAGCTCCTATAAAAATGGTATTACTGGGTGGTCTCCAGTTTCCTCTGGTCTCATCCCAGAGGCAGCCTCGGTTCTTGGGCTCCCAATAGAGAAGAATTCAGAGAAGACACAGTAATGAAGCAAAGAATAAGGAGTTTAATTACAGCAATCAAGGAAGCAATAATGTACTCCAGTGAGAGAGTGGTCCATGACGAGCAGCTACAGCCCTGACCCTGGCAGGCATAGGATATATATCCCTCTTCTCTCTCATCCCCTCCTTCGTGCCTTCCCAGAAGTTAGCACTTCTAGGAAAAGGCTGTGCTTTTCTTGGAAATGCACTTGAACCAGAAGGCACTCTGGTATGAGTAGATGTATAAGATGCAAGAATTTGTAGAAGAGATGAAGAACCCATAAAGCTGAAAAGTTCACTAGGGAAGGGTAACAGCAGGCTATAATGCTCCCCTAGTAAGGAAGTCTCTGAAGCCTGTTTGAGCGGGCCAGTCCAGAATGGATCACACTACTATTTACTGATTGTATGTGCACACAGGCATGTGTGCATGAGTGTGCCTGCCCATACATATGTGCACAAGCCAGAGGATCCTTGAGACAAGGTTTCTCACTGAACCTGGAGCTAACCATTTCTGCCTAGGCTGGCTGATGGGCAAGCCCCAGCAATCCTGTCTCTATCCTCTCCTCAGTGCTGGTGTGACAGGAATGTACAGCCATTCTGGCTGTTTATGTGGGTGCTAGGGATCCAAACTCAGGTCTTCGTGCTTGTACAACTGTCCTTATTCTCTGGGCCACCACCTCAGCCTCTTGTTTTTCCTTATATCTCCTTGTCGGGTCCCATCTGGAGCCTATTAATGTCTCTTTACATGTTGACCAACAGTGACCACCACCATTAAGTTTTCATCCTGTTTCAGCTCCTTGAGTTGAGATATCAAGAGAGACTACCCCCAATCATTGTTTATGCCCCATTTGGGGGACCTGTGGATCAGTCCCTCCTAGTGCTAACCTACTGCCTAATAAAGGTATCAGTCTTTTATTTTATTTAATATGTGGTTGAGGGCTTCTTGTTTGACATTCACTTGGGATTTTTTTTTTACTTTGGGAAAGGTTTATTTCTGGTTCAAATGCTTCTGTTACATAATAATCCTGTAGCTTCTCCTTTCTGTTACTTCCAAAGGAGATTCATCCCTTTGCTGCTCACACCAGGCTGGTGGGAGGTCCCGCTGACTGGTAAACATTTGCTGTCACTGTTCTTGATCCAAAAAGGATGATTTTTCTTCTACTTGAAACTTTCTACTTAGCTCCGGAAATGTATGCAGAAAGGCCTGGACAATTGAAGAACAACAAAGCTCAGCTCACATGCTTTATTTCTTGATTTTAACGGTTTCTTCCTTTAATGTACCTTGACATTTCTATGAAGGAGGAAGTATAAAATATGAATGTGGTTTCCTGAATTTGAGAAGTGGGTCCTGCCCTTCTGTGGCAAGGTTTCACCTTGAATTCTGAACTTTGTCAACGTGGGCTTTGTATTTCTGTCATAATGTGAACTCAAGGGCAAACTGAATCAAGAGGAACAATGGGAAAAGGTCTGGACAACAAAGTTTGGTACATTCATAGGTCCACAGCAGGGGCATCCAGTGTCAAACAAGACCTCATGGGACAGACAACACAGGCATATGAACCATGAAGGATCAGTCAGTTGAAATAACATCAGTAGGCTTCAGGATCCTAGTGTCTGGGTCCGTGGGTTACTTAGGGAGTTGCAGAGTACCACACTAGTGGCCAAGCAATTGTCTACATGGCCCTGGGAAGATTAAAGAAATATTGCCTCCCTGGACATGCAAGACATATAGAAGCTGATATGGGATGGCTGGTTAGTATAAGGATGACGTTTGTTATACAAACATGAAGCAGTAGGGTTTCCAGAACATTCTAAAGCTCATTTCATACTTTAAACTTCAGGTGTCAAGTTATGTAACCTTGAACCAACCAAATTGCCTCAGAGATAGTATGTATGTATGTGTGCATGCATACTGTACTATTACGTATTTAATTTCAAATATTATAGTGGTTAAACCTGTCAACTTGATGGACTTGGAATCACAATGTAAACAAACCTCTGAGCATGTGTGTAAGGGAGTTTCTGGATTAGGTTAACTAAGGTGGAAAAACTCACTGTAAACATAGGTAGTAGCATCCTTCCATGGCCTGAGGATCCTGCTGTATATAAAGGAAGAAAGTTAACTTGGCCTCGGCACTCAGTGCTCTCAGCTTACTGCCTGTGGATGCAGCATGATCAGCTGCCTGCTGCTCTTGCCACCATGTTTTCCCTGCCATCATGGGACTAATTCCCCGGATCTGGGAACTGAAATAAGGCCTTCTTTCCTTAAGTTGTTTTTGTCAAGTATTTTGTCCCACCTACAAGGAAAAGAATACACACATACCATCATTCAGAGTATATTCAACATTACATATGTGTGGATACAGTATATTTAGTATCAACCATATAATATCTTATATGGTATTTCCAGTATCACATGTGTCTATATGTGCCATGCATTTCATACATTATCATGCACATATGTGATACACATTGAATAGGCATTTCCAACCTCAGGCCTCATTTTTTTTCTACAACAGTCTCATAACCTCAATATGACAGGCATGTGTTATCATCATTTGCTTTTTCTAAGAGATGAAAAGAGTTATCTTAATGGAGAGAAGCCAGGTGAATGCCATGAGAACAAGCTCTAGAGTGAAGTCTATTTTCATCTCAGTCACATGGTATATTGTGACCCTCAGCAAACATTACACTCCTCTGAGCCTCACTTTCCTAGGCTGTGCAGGGGAGATGGCAGGGCCTACTTCTCCAGGTGGAGGTAAAGGGTTAGGGTGTGTGTGACATACCTGACTTTGGTAAGCACACAGCAGGGGACTTCACCCTCATGCAAAATAGCAAGATGGGAGCTGGCATGGGAAGGTGTTGGAAGCTTCAGGCATGAAGGCCAGCAGGGCCATTACACGGGTTGCATTGTCTATGGCAAAGGAAGCATATGGGAGCTGAAACACGGGGCGAGGACACACCTTATTTTTAACTTGCTGTCTTCACTAAGGATATGTGTGACTGAATGACAGAGTCAAAGATGCCTCAGAGGCTTGGACTCCAGGATACTTGCCACAGAGTCCCAGCCAGGCTTGAATGGGAACAAAGATTGTGTCTATATTTTCATTGACTTCTAACTAAAATGAGCCTTTCCTTCTGTGATAAATGGCAACCACAGCAAAACCACCTGCTCTGAAATCCCATCAATTTTCCCATTAGGAAAGTCCCTTTCTACAGCTATATCAGTATAGTCGCCCTTTTTTATTGTGTGGGGGGGGGAGTACCCCCTGGCTGTCCTTAACAATGAGCATCACAGTTAGCCGGTTATCAACTCACCTTTGCCCACGTTAGTTTTCATTGCTGCCTTATCAGTTCCCCTGATAAGTACATAAGGAAGCACAGTTTATAAGTGTTGTTAGGACTCTATTTAACTCTAACACTGCGTCATTCTCCTCTGAGAAGAGGCTCACAGGCTCCACCTGCCTGATCCAGGCCCATGGCATAAACATGTCTGCTATTCCATTCTAAAAACAAAGCACCAACTCCCTCCATTCAGGACACTATAGCAATGCCTGTGAGGGAAGTGTGGCCCTGAGATTTGCCAACATTATGGTTCTTTTCTCTCCTCAGCTTACTAAGCCCTTTCCCTTTATCTTTCCCATGAATGACCCAGTAGCAGAGAAGGCTGACGCCAGAGATGGGTTTTGGTGAAGGTGTGAGGTCAGAAGACCAGACTTACAACACAGCGTGTTAAGTAAGGCATGTGCTAGCTAAGTCCAGCTTTATGCTGTCATTGTTTAACAGTGACCTGGACCTGAAAGAACAGGTAGGGCAGAAGGAGAGATGGCTGGGTATACAACTGCTTGTCACTGTGTCCATCAGATTTTTTTTTTTTGCATTTACTTGAGATAATCAGCTAAATGGAGGAAAAGTGTTTTGTCTCCTGGTTTCAGGCTTCTGCTCATGATCACTTGTCTTTGTTGTTCGTGGATCACAATAAGGCAGGGGATAGGTGGTGAGCAAAGCTGCTCACCTCATGCTGGCTGGAAAGGAAGGATAAAGGGAGAGAAGGACGAGAGGAAGAAGTGGAGGGAGACATGCCAAGACCAACAACAAGATCCACCGTTTAAAGTCAGATCCCAGTGACCTACTACATCCAGCTATACCCAGCCTCCTAATAGCCTCTCCAGCTATGAAGTCATCAATGAACTAATCCAAAGATGACATTAGTGTCCCCATAGTGCAATCACCTCTATACAGCACAATAGGTGACTGAGCTTTGGGGGATATTTTCTATCGAAACCATACACTGCATGCTGTCAGGAAGCAGTGTTCCCACTCATCTCACAAAGAGAACAGGACTTTTCACCACTATGTGTAATGCTTGCTGGACTAGAGTCTTATGTGGACTTCATGTGTTCCCATACTTCCTTTATGTGGAGAGTTTTTATCATAACAGTGTTGAGACTTTTCAGAGTCTAATTCTGTTTTTATTGACATGATCAAATGATTTAGTTTTTCATTCTGTTAATGTGACATACATATATACATACTAATTAATTAATTTAAAGATAGAGTCTTATTCAATTCCAGGCTGAGAAGTAACTCACTCTGTAGTCCCAGGCTGGCCTTGAACTCACAACAATCCTCCTACCTCTACCCCTCACATGCTCAGATTAAAGGTGTACACCACCACACCTGGCTTCAGATTTTTAATGTATAGGTAACATTATATATCTATAGTGTAAAAATTGCTTTAAAGTTTATACATGGAGAATGTTCAACCTAGCTAAACCTTTACAGTGATTACTTTGTGGAAATAGTGCAGAACATCTGCTTCTTCTTTGTTCTTGTTTTCAGAACACATTACATCATCGTGAACTACCTTGCTGTATAATTCATCTTGCTGAGATTTGTTCCTTCTATCTCCTTTAAAAATACTTTTACTGATTTACAAGCAAAGAGAGATAGACAAAAGAGAGAAAGAGAAAATGGGCATGCTGGGGCCTCTAGCCGCTGCAAAGAAACTCCAGATGCATTCACAGCTTTGTTCATCTGGCTTTTTGTAGGTACTTGGGAATCAAGCCTGGGGACAATAGGCTTTGAAGGTGAGTGCCTTAACTGCTGAGCTATCTCTCCAGCCCCTCCTCCTATCTCTTTATCACTTGGATAACATCTTCCCATTCTCCCTTGGACCTAACTATCCCACCATTGCACTCTAGACGTCTCTTACACCCAGTCTTCAAACTGTGTGTACAATTAAAGTCATACATTATGTCTTCCAGTGCCTCGTTTCACTTAACCTAGGTACCTTTTTCTGATTCAATTTTCTTGATTTGTGTTCAGAGTCTGCTGTGACTTTTCCTCACTACAGATGCAGGGTTTATGGCTATAATTGCTCCTGGTGGCAGAATCAGGAAGCAGATCTGGTCACACTGCATCTGCTGTCAGGAAGCAGAGGTAATGAATGCTGGTGTTCAGACAGCTCTCTCCTTTTTATACAGTTCAGACTCTATTGTGAACAGTTGTGCCTTTGAATGACATAGGTTTTCAAATATCTTGTGCATACATCTAAAAGTAAAGTCATAGTGTCCTGGAATAAACCCATTTTTAACTGTTCTACAGTCAGTACAGTATATTCCAAAGTGCTGTGAGAAGACCCTAGTTTCTCCACACCCTCACCATCTGGTATAATAGCAGGTAGAAATTAGCATCTCACTGTGCTTTGGATTTGAATTTCCCTAATGATTAATGATACTGAACAACTTTTAAATTTTTTTCATTTCATTCATTCATTCATTCATTTATTCATTCATTCATTCATTCATTTATGGAGAGAGACAGAGAGAATGGGCACCATGCACCTCTGTGTGCATCTGGCTTTACATGGGTACTGGGGAATCAAACCCAGGTTGTTAGGCTTTGTAGGCAAGCGCCTTTGCTGCTGAGCCATCTCTCAAGATTGTTGTCCATCTGAATATTTTCTTTGGAAATATAATACAATTCTCTTAAATATTTTCTTTTATCTTCCAGCACGGAAACGCATTTATATGCTTTATTTACCCCTTTATATGCTTTATTCAAGAAAACAAGAAAATCAGATACCTCTCCTTTCCTGTTTCATTCTTTGCCTTCAGACACCTGGGAACTCTGTGAAGCCCTGAGACAAGAAAGTGCTTATAAGGAGAGCTATGTGCCTAGGTCACGGTGTTCATGGAATTGTGCACTAGGCTACCAAACACAGCTGTTCATCTTGGCAGAAGTTTCAAAGAAGACACTCCCACCTCCCAACAGAATTGACTTTGCTTCTGCTGCCTGCCAGCCTGTCCAACGAACCTTTATAGGAGACCTTGGAAAGCAGCCCTTTCCTGAGAAACTAAGAGCTTTAGGTTTGGGTAAATGGTTTGGTGTTTCCTCTTTTCTTTGGAGGGTTTTGTTGCTGTTGGTTGTCTTTCGGTTTTAATGTTTGAGTGTTTTTGTGTTCTGGGATTTTTTTTATATAGGATCTCACTCTTTAGTCCAGAATGACCTCAAACACACTATTTAGCTAAGGCTGACCTCAAACACAATCCTTCAGTCTCGGCTCCCTACATGCTAGGATTCTTTTTTTAAAAAAGAAGTTTTATTTCTACTATTTTGCTGGTGTGTGGATATTGAATGAGGGTCTTCTACATGCTAAGCAGACACTCGACCACTGAACTGTATCCCAGGCCCTTCACATGATCATGTTTATATTCATTTCCCCCTGTTGCCCCATTTTCCAGAGCCAAACTCATCATCACCCAGTCAGCCCACTGATTCGGTAGCCAGTGGTCACACAACCCACACACCCTTCCTTGTCCTTCAAACTCTTCAGCTCTCAACTTTCAGTTGACATGTGAAGGGAGAACTTACAAGTGCCTTCCCACTCCTCCCCCTGCATGTCCTTGGGACATGGCGCAACAGTGAAAACGGTCATGAGGAAGAATTTTGGGACTTTTATTGACAAATTTTATACATTTACATGATGTATTTCAATCATAATTACTTCCCACTGCTTCTTCTTGTCCCCCTTCCCTGTTCTCCTCCCATGGAACCCCGTATTCTGGACAACTAGTCCCTCTTCTACTTTGATGTTTTTCCCTTGAGGATTAGTGTGACCACTGGGTTTACTTAGGGTTTCCTGCCTGAGCATGTGTGGGGGATTATTTACCAGAGTAGTTGTAATTTATCACTGGCGACATCACTGCACAAAACATATCCCACTCTCTCAGGAACCATTAATTCCTCAGAGAGGAGAGGCCTCATGTCCTCCTCCAACAACCATAGCAGAAGGTCGATGGGCCTGTTATTGTGCAGGTAATGACAGTCCTGTGAGGTCATGGTTGCAACTGCCATGTTGTGGCCTGAAGACAGCATTTCACAGCACTCCTTCTCATCCTCTGGCTCTTATTAATCTTTCCTCACCCTCTTCTGCAATGTTCCCTGAGCCTTGAAGTGGGTGATAGAGATGTCTCACTTAGCATCGAGCACTCTACACTCACTTGTTTTCAGCACTTTGCCTAGCGTTGAGTCTCCACATCACCAACTGCAAAAAGAAGCTTCTTTAACCAAGGGTGAGAGCAGCATTAATCTATGGGCACAAACATAAATAATTAGAGGTCAACTTAATGGGCACAACATATCCAGGTAGCCAAATAACAGTAGTTGATTCCCTCCTACAAAGCCTCCCAGCCATAGGCTTTAGACTAGATTTTCAGTATCTGACATGAATTCTCTCCTGTGGAGCAGGTATCAAATCCAATCAGAGAGGAATTGGTTACCTCCATAACAGTCATGCCACTATTATGCCACAGGGCATATTTTACCTGGCTGATTGGTTATGTAGCTTGCAGGGTCCAATGCTGGACTGCTGATGTCTTTTCTCACCAGCAGCTTGCATAGTACTTTCCAGTAATATCAGAGAAAGTCAGCAGGACTTAGCTTCCAGCTAAAATCCAACTGGATTTCTCAGTGTCCTGCAACCGAAGCATGTGATGTCTTCAGGAACAGGGTCTTATTATCTAACTAGTTTGGAAACCCAGAGCATTGTCAGTAGCCCTAGGACACCCTCACCTCAGACCCTTAGGACACCACCACCACAGACCCTAAGGACGCACCCACTTCAGAGCCCTGGGACACTACCACCTCAGAGCCCCCGGACCCCCCCACCTCAGAGCCCTCAGACACCCCCACCTCAGAGCCCACGGACAAAACCACCTCAGAGCCTTAGGACACCCCTACCTCAGAGCCCTCAGACACCCCCACCTCAGACCCAAGGACACCCCCACCTCAGAACCCAAGGACACCCCCACCTCAGAGCCCAAGGACACCCCCACCTCAGAGTCCTAGGACACCCATACTTTAGAGCCCTCAGACACCCCCACCTCAGAGTCCTAGGAGACCCCCACACAGAGCCCTAGGACACCCCTAACTCAGAGCACTAGGATACCCAGACCTCAGAGCCCTCAAACAACCTCGCCTCAGAGCAATAGGGCACCCCCACATCAAAGCCCAAGGACACCCCACCTCAGAGCCCTCAGACACCCCCACCTCAGAGCCCTAGGACACCCCCACCTCAGACCCCTAGGACACCACCACCACAGACCCCCTAGGACACACCCACTTCAGAG
>PVHP010044426.1:0-14079 GCA_004024765.1 Zapus hudsonius
TTGCTGAGCTGGCTCTTTCCTTTTCATAAAGTCCAGTTACTCAGGTCATGAGATGGTGCTACCCAGTTAGGGTGGGTCTTCCCACCTCAACTGATTTAATCCAGAAAATCCCTCACAGACATGACCAGAGATATGTTTCCAAGGTGGTTATAACTCCTGTGAAGTTGATAACCAGAGGTTAGCCATCACACTTAACAACTGAGATTTGAACAGCTGGTTTGGAACTCAAAGGTTCCCTCTACTACAGTTTGCTGTAAGTGTGTACCTAGAAACTTAAAAATGTCTGCATATTTTATTCACTACTGCTCTGTGAGGTGAGCAGGGCAGATACATATTACATGTCACACCATCTAAAAACTGTGTCTGGTCAAAAGGCTCATGATTTCTCAGCACATGGACAGACTCCAGTGGTAATCCAGAAATGGATGCTCTTGGGCCACCCGGCATCAGTGGTGCCATAAACATGCCTCTGGTTCCTCCAAGCCGGACATTCTGACAGTGAAATAGGCATGTTGAATAATTGCATTGGGACACAGGTGTGACTGGAACTGTGGCAGGAAAGTTGGGCTGCACAGCCACCCTTACTCAGCATCAGGGAAAGGAATGGCAGGAGGGGGAAAGACACATGTTTGAACCAAGTGCTGGATGTGCTGCACGCTAAGTGTCTTTTAGCTTATGAAATAGGCACAAGCTTAAAGAAAGCCAAACATTCTCAGCATCCAGTGGAGGTTAATGACTAAGAGCCGCAGTCAGAAGACAAGTGTCTAACACATTCGCTCATCAAAACAATATTTACTGAGCGCATATATCCCCCACGCATGAGACTAAAAACAAACAAATGAGTGAAATGTAAATATAATACCTACATCTATCTGTCATCTATGCCTTTTCTATTGTCTATCATTTTCTCTCATCTATCTGCTTACTATGTAATTATAATGATTAATTATCTATGTAAATTCATAAGCAGGTGGTAATGTGCGGGATGGAAAGCAACGCAGCCAGGAAAGGAAGTAGAGATGATCTGATACTATCATAAGAATGACCAGGAAAGGCCTTCAAATAAGTCATTTGAACAGGGACCTACAGGAAATGAAGGAGTGGTCACGTAGGCAGGAGGCTTCACCGTGGAAGCCAGGGGTGGGATGGCGAGGATAGACTGAGATGACAGGATGCTGAGAGGTAGCAAGAGGCAAGATGGTGAAGGGGGGACAAGAAGTCTTCTTGATTGTCTGCTGAGACAGGAATCCATGGGATTTGCACTTCCAAGGACTTTGTCTGTGTGTCCTGGAACAGGTGGGAATTTTGAGAGATAGAGACGCTGTGTATGTGTGGATATTAGAAATAATATGTTTTACCAGTGGGTGAGGTGTTAAATATGAGTGCACGATGGATATGTGAGGAATCTGAGATTTTTGACCTAAGATTGTAAGTTTTTTTTAAGTTAAAGGTTGGAACAGTTATTTTCTATGGTCTTTGGGAAGGGCTGACAGGGAGGTCAAAATCCAGAGTTCTGTCATGGGCATGATAGGTTCAGGAGGCCTGATCGGCTTCCCAGTGGTGCTTGTTCTATATTGATTTATTTGCCTTGTGTGTGTGTGTGTGTGTGTGTGTGTGTGTGTGTGTGCTGTATGCCCGTGCATGTGCCCATGCAGCTGCCATGTGCTCACTGGCAATGGGGTGCACTTACCTGTGGTGGTTGGAGCTACACATTGGCTGCCCAGCTCCTCCATTCTTCTGCTCGTTCTTATTTGAGCTGGAGTCTCTTACTGATCTCAGAGCTCACTATCTTTCCATGAGCTTGGGCAGTTCTCAGGTCTCTGCTCCCCTATGGCACTGGGGGTATAGATACAGATAGTCATGCCCAGCTCTTGATGTGGGTCCTGGTGACTCAAACAGTCTCTTGGGCTGGGTACTTAACTGCTGAGCTATCATTCCAAATTTTTATTTATTTAAATATTTATTCCTTAAGCTGCATGCATCTATGCATCGTACATACCTTTTCTGTAGAAAATATAACCCTGATGCAACAGATAAAATATTAGAGCAAGAGCAACAGAATTAGAGATAACTGTAAATTTTTTCAAGAGTCTTGTTTTAAGGAGGGATAGAAAAATGAGCGCTCAGTTAGAAGAGATTGAGGGTATCAAAGGGGCCTTTTATTTGCTTCTTTGAGATGAGAAATATATTTGTGTAAAATACACAGAGAGCTCCTCTGGCAGTGCCCAGAGGTAGGGCACTTTTCAGGTATGTCTAAAGTCCTGGGTCTAGCCCTGGGTTTGAATTACTGAACACTCAGGGGGAAAGTTGTTGATGAAGAAGTCATACAGGAAGATTTCTGGAGCAATATTATTGTTTATCCAAGAGGGATAAGAGTCCTAAAGGACACAAGTAGAGAAGTGTGGGAAAGCTGATCCTGGGAAGGATACAGATGGGCACAGATGTGGGTAGGTGAGGACAGATTATAGGCGAACTTTCCAAATGTTCACTTCTGGTTGATTTAGTTGTCTCTGTAAAAAAGGAAGCAAGTAATCAACTGTGTGAAGAGCAGGGAAAAGAGAGAGCTTAGAAGAGGAAGATATACTAACTAGGCTTACATAAGGGCCCGAATGACGTTCAAATAAATGCTCAGTTAACATTTGCGTTTCTATCTAGTCATGTGTTTGGGCAATATAAAATAAGCATGGAGTTCTATTTAAGTAACTTTGAGAGCATTCCAGGTAAAAGAAGGGCATGGAAGTGGGAATGGATTCAGTAGAGGTATCGGAATCTCAGGTTGAACTTCCAGTAAACACATGAGGTGGTGTGGAGTGGTGGTGTGGGGGGGGGGCAAGAAGCATGTATAGCTGATGACAGTTCTCAGTGGACCACAGTACTGTTAGAAGCAGGGAATTCATGTGAAGCCGATGTAGAGAGTGACAAGGTACATGAAGTTAGGATCACTGCAGAGCTCTTCCTTAGGGCTCATGACAAGTTCTGTGGCTGAAGAAGGGGGCTGATAAGTGAGGAAAGGAGGGAGATCAGATAGTGAAAGGTAATACCAAACAAAGAACTAAGAAACCAACAAACAGGATTGTTTACATGTATGTTGAAATAACAAGGAGTGATGACCAGAGAAGTGTTGGAGTGAATACAGTGACCCAGGTCATAAAGTTATCATGACAGGAGGGAGAGTGAGTGACTCGGAGACTTGTCTTTCTTCGGGGACAATGGCAGGTCCCTGAGCCAACAACATCTGAACGACAGGATGCTGGTTAGAACTGCAGCATCTTGGTCCCCCTGGGGTCTTTTGCAGATCTCCACGATCATGGACTTCAGTTTCACATGTGGTTCATATACACATTGCAACTTGAGAAGCACCCCGTAAGATCCCTCCAGCAATGAGAGACGTGGCTGCAGACCTGGTGGCTGGAGCTTCAAGGACATTGGAAGGAGAGGAACTCCTGTCTGGAAGCATTCCTGCAGAACAAGGACACCTTCCCTGGATCAAGAATGAGAGTTAGAGGCGATGTGGAGAGAAAGCGGGCTGTGGAAGAGCTCATGCTCCTGGTGGACAGAACACGGTGTCATAGACGTTGAGTAACAGGAGAATTTGCTGATGATTGGTGAGTCAGGAGAGGCAGTGATGGGATGATGCTTATTGCTCTCTTGAGATATGAGAACTTGAAGCTAGAATACCTAGGAGCAATGAGAGATGATCTATGGTCTTGGGAAATGTGTGTTGACTGAGGGAAACATGAATATTGGTCACAGTAGGAGTAAGACTAGAGAAGTATTAAAATACTTACATATCCTGTGTGGGATAGTCCACATCCAAACCACCACACCTTATTACCTGTTGTTATAGGTACCTTCTCATTGCTGGGATGAAACATCCAACCAAAAGCAGCCGTTGGGAGGAAAGGGCTTATATTGGTTTATAGTGTCAAGGGGAAGCTTCATGATGACAGGGGAAAGTATGGCATGAGCAGAGGCTGGATATCACTTTTGTCATAGCTGTGGAACAGCAGCAAGAGAGTAAGCCAGGCTCTGGCAAAGGGGAGCTGGCTAGGACACCCCAAAGCCAACTCCCAGGAACACATCTCCTCCAGCAAGGCTCCATCTCCCAAGCTCCCACCAGAATACATGAGTATGCAACATCTGATTCAAACCACCACTAATAGTTTTAGATCCCTGTCTTGACTCCACAGCTCTGTGTCCTTGGGAGAGGTGGAGATTTCCATTGTACCTCTGAATTAGAAGAAAGGTCCCTGACAGGGAAGATTCCTTGAGGACTTAGTATATCAGTTATCATACATCCAGGGAAGATGGCGACCTTTAACGTGATTTTTACAGCAGCTGAGCTGCCAAAGGAGGTAAAACGAGCTAAACTAATCAGCAACAGAGAGGGAAAGCCTGTCCTGGAGGGAAGAAGTAATTGTAGTCATACTCGAGGTCAAGGCAGAGACTCTCAGACAAGCTCCAGGAAGAATGGTGGAGTCTGAAGATCTGTGGAAGAGCACTGGCTGTCACTGGGACTGTGAGTCTGGGAGGCCAAGCAGACAGTGAGTGAAAGCATGCCTCAGTGAGGCCCTTCACTCCTCAGTGGGAGAAACTGCTGTCCTCAACACAGACTCTCCTGGCTCGGTTCCCAGTTCACTGTGCGAATGACAACACCCTTAAGGAGTGTCCAAGAAGAGGCCACCTGCCCTCTCTATGTGACTGTCTCCTCTTATTTTCTCTGAGTTAGCTGTTCAGACCCTGGTGTCTGCTTTTCCATCTCTTGTTCTCTGCTGGGGCTGGAGTCTGAGCTGACCCTTCTATCTCCATATGGGTAAGATATTTTGTTTTCATCCGGGCCCTGATAATGGTCCCATTGCCAACACTAGACCACCCTCTCTGATGGCCACACTGATCCGCCTTCTCTCAGAGAAACAAAACTAACTACTTTTAAATCCTCCAAGTGGTAACATTCTCTGAGCCCAAAGTCTCTGGAGCCCAGAGAGAAAGGTCTGAAATGGGCTGGCTGGAGATGTTTGAGGCTGAGGCCATGAGCATGAAGGTCAGCAAGAGGGAGTTGTATTTATTGTATCCTCAGTTTCCTGGGTTAACCCTGGACTCCTTAGCCAACGAGTGCCCCCAAGCCCACTCAGTTTGGACCAGACTCCTTGTTGGATAGACTTGTACAGCATCTTTCACGCTAAGTGGTAACCTTCCTCCAGGGTAACCTCATCCCTACCCTGGGCCCTGGTGAGCCTCTCAATGCAGATAAAATCGTGCATATGCAAGTGCTCTGTAAGCAGCAACTGCTCATGCACGCAAATCATCCTGACAGTTACTTGTTTACTGTGAACTTTCCTCTAATGTCAAGCTCTGCCTGGATCCCTTCCAGCCCATATCTTAAGTGGGATGACTCAACGTGCTTTGGATGAGGTAGACTGGGCAGGATGGGATGCACCTAGTTCACCCTGCCCTTTGGTAACCGCAAACAAAAGACTTAAGGAGTGATGTTATAATCTCTTGCCTACATTCAGTTGACCAATTTGTCCTGATTGTTCCCTCAATAGCCTTTCCCTGGAGCTCTGGTGTGGTGACAAAGGTAGAGCATCTGCCATTGGAGGGTCTTGGCTATGTGACCACTAGCTTGTTTCAGATTTTTTTTTATTATTTTAGAATAAATTTATTTATTGCAGGTGTGTCTGCCTATTTGTTTCTGTGTGTGTGTGTGTGTGTGTATGTGTGTGTGTGTGTGTGTGTGTGTGTGTGTATGTATGTAAACGTGCGCTCTCTGTTGTTTTCTCCTCTGGACTGGCCGGAGGGAAAATGGAGAAGCAACGGGAGCCGGGTGAGCTGTCCACTGTCTGCTCTCTGCTGTCTCAGGGCTGGGGCCCCCAGAGCTGGAGGGATGGTGCAGGTGGGTCCGGGGGCACACAGAGGTGAGCAGATGTGTATTGTATATCCACGTGGTTCTTTATTCAATTTGGGGACTTACACTTTATAGGAAAAAAGGGGGTCCAGGGCATGGGGAATGGGGAAGGGAAAAGGAGATTGGTTGATGGGGGTGGGGAGTTGGAAGCCTGCACTGGGATAGGTGGGTGGGAAAGGTGGGTGGGGACAACCTGAGAACACCTCATTTGGGGGTCATGAGTGGCAGGAAATACGTGATGCTAGCCATGGTCAGGTCCGTGGGGATGGGTACAAGGAAGTTTTGCTGATACCCAATGCCAGTCCTGCTGATATGGGAATTCTGGTTTCGGTGCCAGCCCATGGGGGTGGGAGTCAGGGTAGGTGGAGTTGGGAAATGCCTACCGAATTTCTGGGGTTTCACCTCACTCATACACCATTAACCCTTTGCTCTCCGTACCCTCAGTAGCAGAGCCAACAGGTAGTGCCCAACAGCTCTCATTTGGAGGATATGGGTTGGTGCCCAGAGTCTTTCTCTGTTGTTCTCCACCTTATTTTTTGAGATAGGCTCTTGCACTGAACACTGAGCTCACTGATTTGGCTACACAAGCTGCCCAGTAATCCCTAAGGATTCTCTTGTCTCTGCCTTCCCCAATGCTGGGATTACAGGCATGCACTTCCATACCTGGCTGTTATGTGGGTGGTAGAGATTCAAGCTCAGGTCTTCATATTTGTGTGGAAAGAATCTTACTCCAGAGCCATCCCCACAGCCTCTCCCTATGTTATACTTTCCAGTTTATTATACATGGTGTTCTCTGTATTTCTCTCAGTTTTCTTGGTCTGTTTTACAATGAAAATCCATGAGCTGATGCTTGGAAGTCCAAGATCAAGGCACCTGTCATTTTGGTGTCTGGTGTGGGCTGCTTCTTTCATAGACATCTTATCACTGTAACCTCTGTGACAGAAAGACCAGCCAGCAATCTGGGTTCTGTTTTACAAGGTCACTAATCTCAGTCCTGATGATCTTACACATCTCCCAGAGGCCTCAACTCCCAATGCCACCCCCAGAATCATTTCCCAAGCCCCTCAGATTTTGTTTTACAATGTAGGGTGCTTCATCTGGAAAACATGAAGCACACATGGTGGCATCTCATGGGTAATCATGGCCTCAGCAATGTAGCACAAGGCTATTCATGGGGTGAGTGTTATTAATGCTCCTCAGTGCATCCATGATTGTGGACTCATGAAGGAATACATTCCCCAGCTCTCCTGCATGAGCTGGAACTGGAAGTGATGTGTCTTCTCCGAGCCTTAGCACTTGAGAGTAGAAGACACGAGTCTTCTGTCGTGACTCTGTGCAGGCAAGTGTTGAGTTTCTGTAAGAATGCCTGGGGGACTGAACTACTCCATGGAGAACAACTGCCCTGAAAAGGCTCTTACAACTGAGGTAGACTGTGTAGGAGTGAGATAATGGCTTTTTTTGTATTACGTGATTGGACTGTGAGGATGTTTGTTATAAGAGCACAATCTATCTTATCCTGACTAATTCCCTTGCTTATTGCCTTCATTGTGTAGGGATTCCCACTGAACTGAAGTGCACATTGTGTCCCTGGCACTGCCATAAGGGATACCAGGAGATACAAGGAGAAGAGGAAAGGGGGAAATGAGCAGGTAGACTCTTCTCCAACTAGACCTGTACTTTGATATCATGTCCTCATTGGAGTTTCCAGGGAGATTACTTTTGAAGGAAAAGACCTTTGACAAGTCATTCTATGGTCACAGCTCTGAACTCTTCGCTCCTCAAGTCACTGAAGCCATCTCCTCTGTCGTTGGCTTTTAGATCCATGTTTTAGCCATGTTCTCATTAGAAGCAAAGCTTTGGCCCTTAGTTCTGATGCCCACCCTGGTGTCATGCTGTCGTCACTTCATCTCCTGCTCTTTGTCTTGAGCCCTGGGTTCCTGAGCATCAGGGCCTGGCTGAGAGACAGAGGCAGTGTGTGTGGGCTTTTAGTTAGCATTTCACTATAAAAAAATTGGACTCAGGTTTCAAAGTTAATGAAACTCAATAACTTCCAAGGATCTTTCTGTTTAGTTTTGCTTGCTTGTTTGTTTGTTTGTTTTGATATAGTATCATGTAGCCCAGACTGCCCTTGAACTTGCTATGTAGTTTGAGAATTATCTTTAACTCCCGATCCTCCTGCCTTTGCTTTCTGAGCTTGCAGGCATGCTCCAGTGCACCCAGCTTCAAAGAATTTGTGTGTGTTGTATGTTCGTGTGTGAGTACATGTATACACCCTGCAGGCATGCAGCGGAGTCCGGAAGAGGACATTTGATGTCCTTCTTTATTGCACTTCCACTTTATTATATCCTTGACAAAGGTTTCCCATTGAGCCTGGAGTTCAATGCATCTTTTCAGTTAGACTGGCTGACCATGTAGGCCCAGTGATCCTTCTGTTTACCCTGCTTGGAATTAGGGTTACAGCCATGGGTAGCCATGTCTGGCTTTTTAACACGAGTATCGGAGGCTGAACTAAGGTCTTCATGCTTACATGACAAGTACTCTTATTCAAGTAAGCGTCTACCCAGCCCCCCAAAGGATTTTGTAAGGTTGAGTATGGTTTGCTTTTTTCTCCATACACCTGTAGGTCCTTGAGAAGATTGGGGTTTTCGTTATTGTTTGTTTCAATTTTGGATTTCCGTGATGCTGGGGCTGGAACCCAGAACTCCACATATATTGAGCAAGTGCTCTACGACTGAATAGCGTTGTCTCCAATTCAGCAAGTTAATTGTTCTGAACCACATTTTCCTTATGTGTAAAATGATACCTGCTTCCCAGGGTTATGAGGACTGAGTAGCTTTAAGTATCTTAATTATAAATAAATTCAAGTGCCAAATAGTCCACTAATAAGTGAAGGTTATTATTTTATATATAAGATACATGTGGTTATTTCAGTTTATTATGTGAGAAGGCTGAAGCTCAGAAAACCCAACTTACCTAAAATCATACCACGGGAGGCTGCTGAGCTTAGATCTCAATGCTGGCATTAATACTTTTATCCCATCTCTTCACACCAGGTACACTGTGCTCACAGGATAGTCTTAAAGCTGCTCTGTGTCCATTGGCCTTCTCTCTCCCCCTGGTTCTGCTTTGCATTGTCTGCTCAACCTCATAACAAAAGTTAAGTCATGTGCATGTTCATGTAGAGAAACATACTAATGACTTTGACCTTTACAGCATCTAGCTATATCCATTACCATCTTGTTGCTGGGACCAAACACCTGACAGAAATAAGCTCAAGATTCTATATCAGCTTAAAGTTTGAGGTCACAGTCCATCAAGGTGGGGAAGGTGTGGTGGCAGGAGCTTGCGGCAGCTGGTCACATTCAGCACAGTGAGGAAGCAGAGTGATGAATGTTGCTGCTCAGCCCACTCTCTCCTTTTTATGCAGTCCAGGAGCTCAGTCCAGGGAATGGTGCTGCCAATAGTTAAGGTGGGTCTTTCCTCCCCAGTTAAACTAAAGAAGATAATCCCTCCCAAACATACCCATAAACTAACCTAATCTACATAAACCCTCACAGGTGATTCCAGGTTGTGCCAAGTTGACAATCGACATAAGTTATCATACCAGCCAACCTCACTGCTGTCTCCAAGTCCTTCACACTGACTGCCCTTCTACTGGACATATGTTCCCTGCACATGCCTGTGTAACGCTCGTGAGAAGACCTTCTTGGGTGGTTGTGCACAGTATCATCTTTATCACCACTTCTCACCACGGCTTGCTTCAGCTCTTCTCATAGAATGAATCACAACATGGCATGCATCTATGGTCGCCTTGGTTTATCCATTCACTCCAGGAGGCTACCTGAGTGCCCGAGTTTGTCTAGGTGATCTGTGCCTCCAGTGGTGGGTGTCTGACCCTCAGGAGGCAGTCAGCAAGCAGTCATGGAGTGATTGAATGGGTAGGTCCATTTTACAGGTTAGAACAAGGTTAAAATATTTTGCAATTGTGATGGTTAGGTTTTGTTGTCAACTTGGATCTTTTAAATTATCTTGGGTGGGTCTCTGAGGATATTTACAGGAAGCAGCCTCTCAGCAAGGGGTAAAATGTAAAGAAGCTCAAAGAAGCTGGAAATACATATCCTTTCCTTTGTGGGCCATGCAGGAAGGAAATTCCAGAGACTCAGGAAGCCATTAAGTCTTGGGAAGGGTTGTAAGACCCCAACCTAAGGTTATATAAAGGGAAAGAAATTCTCTCTTTGCTCTCCTGCCTGTTTCCTGTTCTCTGTGTGTGGTATTGATGATGGGCTTTCCTCTCTGCTCAGACCTGTGAAAGAGGGCCAGCCTCTTTCGCTGTTACGGAACTTCCCCTCAATCTGAGTTTCAATAAATACTTTCCTCCACCAAATTGTGCCTGGTTTGAAGATTCATCCCAGCGGTGTGTGGCTGACTGCGACAGCAATCTTCTCTGCTCCCTGAGAAGTGAGAACCAGGGCAGGAATATATCATGGCTCTCCTAGACTGGTACATTTAACTCTCTAGGCTCCTGCCTCAAATGACTTCCTGGATCATATGCACATGTGTGATTGGCCCAAACTCCATCCGTGCCCTCGGGTGTGATGCTTCTCAGGTCCACTGCAGATCCGTGTCACACTGTCACACTTCTCACTACCTGCGGCTCTCTGAAGCTCATGCTGTCTGCTCAGAGGCACAGGTGTGAGAGAGTGGAAGAGAAGCAGCAGGTGGCTCCATCTGCCTTAGCAGCCCTGGGTCAGGGCAAGCCACAGCTTTGCCTCTTTGCAAGGGAATAAAAGCCAGAACCAGAGAGCAATGGGATTCAGGGCATGGTGTGTGTGTGTGTGTGTGTGTGTGTGTGTGTGTGTGTGTGTGTGTCCGTGTCCAGTGGAGAAGTGGTTCCATGGAGGATGATGGTGATGCCATGGCCAGCGTGGGATCTGGCTTTGTCATCATCTGTTTCTTCCTAGCCACTCTTTATAACTTTTGGGGTGTCATTAGATCCTCACAATGAACAAAGGAGGCAGGTAGGAATGAGATGAAAATGAAGGTAAGAATAGGTTTCTGGCATAAATCCCACTATACAACCTTCATGTAGACACTGGAACATCTCTGGAAGGGTGACATGTATCTCCCACAGCCAAACACAATGTGCCCCTGCCCCAGCTCAGCAGCAAAGGCATCATGCACACCGTAGATTCATCTCCCAGGGTGAGTGAAAAGCCTGGCTAGAGGAAGAATTTGTGTGAAACATTTATTTGGAGAATTGACCGAATGCTCTATAACTGGACTGTTTGAAAATGTTCTTTCTTTTTCTTTCATCTCAGAGGTTGACTCAGCCTTGCACATGGATGAGGATGGTCAGGACTAAAATAGCCATGACTGGGCAATGTCACTGGTTGTCTTAATAACTGCTTTCAGCCATTAAGATGCCTGGATTGGATTTATCACCGAAGATCGGATTGATTACACAATGCTCAAATGCAATCTAAGTCTTTCTGTGTCTCCACTTCAGTTACTTCATTAAAATGGATGGGCTGGTAATGCCCCCCCCCCGGGAGATTAGCTGGAGAGTTCTGCCTGAATGGAGCTGAAGAGATCAAAACAAACTGGGCGTTCTAGGGGTAAAGGAGCAGAGAAACAGAGCTCTTTGTTCATATCCTCTGGTGGCCCAAGAGCCACTCAGCCTACAGCTGGCTGTGACCGCTCATGTGGAGGGTTGATGGCTCTTTAGTAGGACTGGTCGTGTTGGCTGAGTATAGATGCAGCTTCCTGGAGACCTATAGCAACTTGTTCTAGACTTGTCTCTGTGTGTGTGAATGTTCTGTATGAATGTATGTGATGCGTATGTTTTAGGTATGGATGTATGTGATGTGTGTTATGTATGAATATATGTAATGTATTAATGTATGTAATATGTGTTTTGCATTTGTGTGTTATGCATGAATGTATGCAATGTGTGTTTTGAATGTTTGTGCATTATGTATGAATGTTCGTAATATGTGTGTTATATATGAGTGCATATAATGTGTGTGTGTTATGTATGAATGTATGTAATGTGTGAATGTATGTAATATGTGTTTTTCATGTTTGTGTTATGCATGAATGTATGTAACGTCTGTTTTGAGTGTTTGTGCATTATGTATGAATATATGTAATATGTGTGTTTTATATATGAGTGCATGTAATTTGTGTGTGTTATATGTGAATGTATGTAATGTGTATGTGTGTTATGTATGCATGTATATAATTTATGTGTGTGCTCTGAATGTTTTTCATGTGTATTATGTATGAATATATGTTGTGTATGTGTGTGTTGTGTATGAGTGTATGTAATGTGTGTTATGCATGAATGTTTGTAATGTGTGTTTTGAGTGTGTGCATTATGTAGGAATGTATGTAATATGTGTGGGTTATATATGAGTGCATGTAACATGTGTGTTATGCATGAATGCATGTAATGTGTATGTGTGGTATGTATGAATGTATGTAATATATTTGTGTGCTATGCATGAATGTAATGTGTGTTTTTCATGTGTGTGTTATGTATGAATGTATGTAATGTGTGTTTTGTTTGTATGTGTGTAAGTACCTGCATGTGGGGGTAATTCACTCTTCCCTCTTAGTTTTTGAGATGGATCTCTCCCTGATCTTGGAGTTCACTGTAAATCAGTAAGTCCTGGGCATCCCCCATCTCTGCCTTTAACAGTGCTGGGATTGTAGGCACATACCATAATGCCCAGTTTTCACAAGAGTTCTGGGCATCAAACACAGGTCCTTCTGAAGTGCAGCATGCACTTCACATGCTGAACCATCTCCCCAGGCCCCTTGGCTTGTCTCTTGGATTCTTTATTCTGTTGTAGGCCTCTGCCGAGCCTAGCAGAGCCATGCTGCCATGATGGGCTTGACTCAGGAAAAGGAAAGGAATGCCATCTGGTCAGTGGCCTGCACTTCCTGAGACTGCTGGACCAGAACAGCATTGGGACTTTTAACTCAGACCTCTGTGAATACTGATTGTCATAGTCAGCCACATGCCGCTGGGATGAATCTTCAAACCATGCACGATTATGGGGAGGAAAAGTATTTATTGAGGTATCAGACCCAGGGGAAGTTAAGGGAAAAAAAGGCTGGCCCCCTTTCACAGATACAAGCAGAGAAAGAGAGAGAGAGAGAGAGAGAGAGAGAGAGAGAGAGAGAGAGAGAGAGAGAGACAGAGACAGAGAGGGAGACAGAGAGACAGAGAGAGAGACAGAGGCCCACCACCAGCACCAAGCAAGCACACTGTAACACACTGTGATTCACAAAATGCAGAACTCCAGGTTAGGGTTCCAGCTCTTCTTTTGCATATATATATCCTTACTATTTTACATTCAAATTAGAAAGGGTCAATCCCCAGGAGGCTAGGCCAAAGTGGCACTTCCTCCAGCCAGAAGCCTGGAGACAATAATTTTAATAAATCCTTAATTCTTTTGGGGGACATTATTCAAACTACCACACTGGAGTTTATTAGTTTGGTGTTCTAGAAATCTCCCTGCCCATTTTCTGCCTTGCAATGCTATGACTTATCCCTTTTCATTAGCCTGCCTTCTTGGGGACTTTCCAGGGACCCTTGCTCTGACCATGTCATTACTTCCTTCACCCTCATACTTCAGGGACCCAATAGGCCCCATGTTCCCATTCAAACACTGTCCCACTGTGTGCATTTGAGTAACACTAAGGATCTCCCTCAATGCAGTTTACTCCATGATTCCTCAGCAGCCTTCAGCAATCTGGGTAGATATTTCAGTAGCCTTGGTTACCCTGAGAAGATGGTACTTGCATTTCCATGGATTTCAGTAAAGCTTGATGTTGCTATGGATATTTCCAGTTCTTTGTATGTTGTTTTATTCTCCCACCCATCTGACTATCTGTGGTTGCTGTGGGTAGCAGTGGAGGCGGGGCTGGTGGCTGGCCATGGTACCTGCCACTCATCTGTGGAGTTGGATGGGGCAGGACGAGAGCAGGGAGAGAAAATGATTCTAGGGATACAGCCTCAGTGGGTGGGACGGGCAAATATCGTTTATTGTTTGTGGAGAGGTAATATTTATAGAGAGGAGAAACCGGGAAAATTAGAGGTAGGGGTAGAGCAAGGGGATTGGTTGGGGCAGGGTGGTCTGTGGGTGCTTCAAGAGTGGATAGGCAGG
>PVHP010044427.1:0-14115 GCA_004024765.1 Zapus hudsonius
GAAAGAGAGAGAGGAGAGAGAGAGAGAGAGAGAGAGAGAGAGAGAGAGAGAGAGAGAGAGAGAGAGAGAACGAACCAGAGCCACCACCTTGTGGTTCTGGAGCTGGCTTATGTGGGCCCTGGGGAATTGGAATTGAACCCAGGGCCTTAGGCACTGGAGACAAGTGCCTTAACTGCTGAGCCATCTCTCCAGCCCTTGAGCTACTTTTGAGGCAACCTATTATAAATAAGCAGCATCAGCTCTATCTGGGTACAATTTTGCTCTTGACCAATGCCAAAGGTTTCTTTCTTCCATACAAAGACTTTGACAGCACCATATCAGGTATCGAGTGAACTTGGGTGATATTTATGCTGGCATGACTCACAAGCACATGATGATGAAGTCATAGAACTCTACTGACTAGTGGAGAATGAAGATCATAAATCAACACCCTTGGTTTTGGTGCCAAAGTTGAGACTGTTCATGAATGACACAGAGCAATGGGATGTTTTTCTTCTTGCTTGCTTGTGTTTATAGACCCTCACTCCTATGTTCTGGAAACAAACAGCCTATATTTCTTTCGATCAGGCTCTGGTTTTATAGCACCGAGTTGCAAATACTGGTCTTTTGATGCATCTATTTATAAGTATGCATATATACTTAGAATTTCATCATCTACTTCAATATTCTGTGGGAGCATACTAGTTGTAGACTCCTGGATGGATGACATACCTGTCAAGGTCAACTGGTATGTGTTTTGGAATGTTGCCTCCTAAGTGTCAATCATATTTCCAGGAAAAAAAATGACACTTGATGTCTGGCTTTCAATGATGCACAAAAAAACATGTAGTTGATAAATATTAAGTTTTGAGGAAAAGATATTGTTGTGAATTCAAGATCCTGGAGTGAAGTCAGTCACTGGCAGAAGTGCATGACTTTACTTTTATTTACTAATACCAGGGACCATTCATATACTTGATATGTGCCTATTTGAGCTCCCATAATCTATAGAAAACTTTGAGATAGTCATTATCATTAACCTATCCAAAGTCAAACATTTGAATGCAGAATCAGGATTTGAACACAGACCTCTGGACTCAAAGGACTACATTTGCTTTCATATATTATGTTCTGCCTATCACCAGACCAATTTTTAATACAGAAGAGTAAAGCTAGGAGGTATATTTAGGAATGTAGAGAAGGTCACAGTCATGCCTGAAGGATATAAAGGAAAGGCTCATGAATCAGAAAAATTACATCACATTTCATTTGAATGCCTCGAAGGTCAATATTTTATAGAGTATATAAAATGGCAATAAAAAGATAATGGAGAAAATAAAGATAATTCATTTTCTCAGAGGCATTGATCATCAGGAGAAGTATATTTTCTTTCTCTCTTGTTACCAAATGGGGAAATTGGTCAATATTCTTAATTTACATAAAATATACAATGCACTTAGACATTTTAAGTGCACCTTACATTTTGTTCATGATGAAAAAAAAATCATTTCCAGAAAGGAGAAAGTTCTCTCTCTCTGTGTGTGTGTGTGTGTGTGTTTACATTTTTCAAAGCCCAACTTTGAAGCCATTAAATGAATAATTCATCAGGCTTGATGTTTAATGACTTCATACAGGGCTTTCTATTTTCACTCCTCACTTGTTTCACATGCTTGCCACAGACTTGTCGGCACTCACTTGAGGATTCTCCTCCTTTCTCCCAGAAAAGAGGAGCTGAAGCTCTCAGGAGTTTTCCCTCATTATACACAGGCTTTAGCCATTTCCTGTCATACTCAATGGACTACTAGTCACATTGGCCATCTTCCTTCGTCTTTTCAATAGAAGTCAATTAGGCTTCATCACAATGATCCAGTGTCTGTAATCCACACAGAAAAAGCTCAGTGGTGTGCAACAACATGGAAGACACTCAAATGTTTCCATCACATATTCAATGCACAAACAACCAGAGAACTCTATGAATGCTGGAGGAGCAGTGGCTCAGGTACAAGATTACAAACTGGGTTTCACTCTAACTTGCCAATTTATGGAACCTTTGACATGGACTTCAAACACCATTCAAGCAGATGATGCTTGAGAGTCACAACTGCTCTTTCAGGGTTAGCTGTGAGCACATCTGTTTACAACAATCGCACATAGGATAGAGAATGCTAAAAGGTGAAGCTAGGTCTTTACTCTATTGAAACTGTTACTATAGAAAAATAAAGTTGACATTTTTCATTCTAAATCTCCCTCATCTAATAGCTCATTGATCATGAGGAACACTGTATTGCCTTGCTGCATAAAAGTACAAGTGATCTATCCAAAATAAGTTCTTTTATATCTATATACAGGAAGCTTTTAGAAATCATAGATATAATTCTAATCTTGTTACCTATCATCTTGTCAATAAGGGTTAACATGGTAGAAAAATACCTTGGGGAAGAATTTGAGGACATTTCCGTTTTAAGATCTGCATTAACCAGAGTCCAGCAACTTGTTGCAGACTCTTTCAACATTTCTCCAGAACAGAATTTTAAGAGAGGCTCACTGTTACAACCTAGAAGTATATTTGTTCATTTAAACATATTCTGTGATGTTTTAAAAATGGAAATTTCTGGATTTCTTCTGCATGGATGCTGATTAGGTGGATACTGGGTAGAGACAAAGATATCTGATTTTTTATTCAACCTTTAAAGTAAATTGTACATGTAACCATAGTTGAGTAAAAGAAAAATGATCAATAATAATAATTATTGATATGGTAATTATACATATTATTAGTTCAATGTTGTATATAGCATTTTAATTAATTTAATTCATATAGTATATAGACTTGTTCTAAATGTTTACATATAATATCCCACAGAATATTTCTAGTATGCCTGGTCAGCTTACAATGATCACATAATTAGTGAGGAAAAATGGCACAGAGATTCAAAACTTTGTTGACAGGTTCACAGCCAGTGAGTGGTACAGATGATATGCAAACTCAAATGGACCAAATCCAAAGAGGACAAATACTCCAAGAAAATGTATAATTTCTCTTATACCATTCTAGGCTTTTACTTGATATACAATTCCTTTTCATCTCTCTAGCCTAGAACATTGAACAACAACAGTTTTTTTTTTCTTTTTGAATTTTGTTAGGTTCACATGCAGCCTTTTATGTTTAACAAACATCCATTTTAGTCAGATGCATCATGTGACCAAACAAAATATGCCAGAGCAAATCCACAGATAATTCCTGAATATGGACTTTAAATGTAACACTGATTTTAAATGACCATTAATAAAATCCTTTAAACATACTGGTCTTTTTTTATTTTTTTATTTTTTTCCTTTATTGTTCATAATGAATTACATTGTTTAGTGGGCCAACCATGAGTTGTTATCCCCAATTCCCCGTTGCCCCCCTTCCCCATCCCCAGTCAGCTGGATATCCTCCTCCGTGGGCCTTCTGGATCAGTCTTTGTGGTAGGGGACCATGGATAGCTCATTCTTCAGCAGGGCTCTCATGTCTCAAGTGTGTAGTTGCTGAGGGTTGCCAAGTCTCTGATATTCTCCCCCACCACGGCAATGGTCTTTTTTTGAAACTAAAAATACAACACTTATTGTACTAATAGTCTCTGATTATTTTCTCTATTTCAAGACTTAGTTATCTAATTATATATCCCAAGTAGTCTTTACAGGAATTTCAAAATCACTATAGAGGTTTTCCAGTGTTCTCATTGGATGCTGCATATGCCTCGAACATTGCCTGTATCAGAATATAGGTTTCCACATCTTATGAAACTTTTAAAACATTAAATTCTAGATACTTGTAGTTAAAAAAATAAAACAAAAACCAGAAGAAGAGAAACATGGATTCAGGAAAAAACTATGTAAGAATTTATAGCTCTAGGTAGGAGATGGTGATTCTGCACAATTTTGGATTACAGGGTTTGAGATACAGAATATATTAACAAATATGCAAATAATTTAAGGAAGGAAAATACTAAATGCTTTATAGACTTGGAATTTTATTTTTATGTGTTTTTGGAAACATGTATGTTCACACATCCCACATACTTGTAATAAATATATTCAGGTATTATAATAGAAATATTCAGGTGCTGCCAGAATAATACAGACTTTAACAAGGTTCCCCTCCCTCTGCCATCATGTGCACATGTCCAGAAGCTACATAGATATGTTAACAGATAAGAAATATAAACTTGTGAGGGGGATGTCTTTTGGGGCTGAATGACAATGTTCTATGATTCATATAGTCCAATTTAGCAGAATCATAGACGTTCAGTAAGGAGAGGAGTTGAAAGACAAGACTACAGTTTTCTCTGGGTCCAAAAACTAGGGAGCAAAACATTGATCTAGCAACACGAAGTGTTTTTCAAAGAAGAATAATTTAATGTTAATTATCAACTTTGAGTTAAAAATTTGTGAGTGGGGGGCGCCTCTTGCCACGGCAAATGAATGATAGATAACACATGCCACTGAGTCTGTAATTATGTGGGTGTTAGGGTTTTGAACTCAGGCTGGCAGAATTTGCAAACAAGTGCCTTGAACCACTGAGCCATCTCCCCAACCCAATCAACTGTGCTTTTCTACACATTTGTAATTTTCAAGTAAGTCACTTATATTCTTTTATTTCCAGTTTTCTCTGCTGCAACATAAGAACAATAAAACTTAACTCAAAAGGCTTTTGGAGGCCATGAGATGATCCTGGTATGGTATCTTGCCCATAAGGCACAGTCAGTGAGTACAATCCTTGTCTATGGCCACATTGAACAATGCTATCAGTAAGAATCTGGGAATACTTTGTAGATATAGGTTTCTAAAGTGTTTGTATGTAGAGAGATGGTAATGGATCCAGAGGGGGAAAGAAATTAGCAGTGCCTAGTGAATTTCTGACACACTACATTCATATTTAATGAAAATTTCACTTTGTTTCTTCTGTCTAAATGTTGAACATTGAGACATATAGAAGAGCGTGAGAGTGAGAGAGAGCAAGAGGATGTGTGCTAGGTAGCCTAAATGAGATTGATTGAGAAGATGGATTTGTGAATAGTTGCTAATGGTCTAGACAATTCACTGTTTTGTCAACAAAGCCCTATTGTTGAAAGCAGTGTTTTCTCACTCTGTCAATATCTTTGCCATGTTGTGTTGATATTAATGGAACTGCCAGGAAAGAGATTTAATTAATCATTTCCCAGAATAACTACTATCAGTATTCATCTTGAGGCTGAAAGCATTCAGACTGATGGGGAGTTCTTTGTTCTCACATTTAGGCACCTTGGATATGTGATGAATGTATTTGTATGTCTTGCTGAAATGTGAAGATAGACGTTTTATCTCAGTGTTCAATAAACTGATTGTGTTTTCTCCAAAATGATATTATTTCTAGTATTTTTCACCAGTCCTATGTAACACCCACTCTGCTCTATAATGGGCCATAGAATTATCACTTGAATACAGTACAGACTGTTTAATGACCTGCTATTCCTTGAGGCTCCAAATGAAACAAAGCCAAAACAAAAACAAATTATCTGGCTTTTGCAACTTCGGTTTACATTTTACGAGCACAAAGATGGGGGCTGAGTATAGCATTAAAGTGTTGTTTCCTCCTCTCTGGCTAGATTGCAGGAGTTGAACTGGTTGATGTATGATTATTACTGGGCTTTGTCTTCTGTCAATGTGGCTAGATGTTCACTAAGAAATTTATTCCAACCCCATATTTTAGTGACTCAAAAACTTGGTCTGTTGCTCCTTTGGACACCAGAACCTAACAATAGTCAAAGTTGCTAATTTATGTTGCAGGAAAAGAGTTGTTCTTCAGGATTTGAAAACTATATCCTTCTTTTATACCAGCATTCTGGATGCGACATTTGAAGAAAACACCCTGCTAATTTTAAAGTAATATGACTTGATATCTCCTTTCCGTGTCTCTTCCATAGAGACCCCATTGGAAGGAGGGAAGTTAGATATCTCCCAGTCATCTCCAAGCAAACCTTAAGAGCTGTTAACATTTTCTAGGAAGACATGAGCAAATGGTTCTTCATCCCATAAAGGGCATCAACCACAAACCTAAGAAATGATTACACCATAGCCCAACTTGGTGAATGGAAGGAAGTGGCATGGGACTACTTACAGGAGTAAGGTTGCTTCAAAGGCAGTTGCATCACTGAAAAGCCCAGGCCAACATCCGTGATGACTTGTGGAACCTGTATCTTGGGAGATCCCTGCAGCACTTATGGGTTGCTGGGCTGGTTGGAAAATGTCTATCTCCAGCAGTTATTTTCTGCTTCTATCACCTTGAGTAGGTATCATGTTGATACTGTAAGTTTTGACTAAGACTTGTTTCCTTCCTGGGGCTTATAAGTCTCTCTCCTCGCTCCTAGAAGGAATGTATCAATTAGGAAGAAATTGCCACAGAACAGCCTACAAAAGAATTTCCACTGACCAAATCTTGGAATGATTTCTTCTTCTTCTTCTTCTTTTTTTTTTTTTTTTTTTTTTTTTTTTTTTTTTTTTTTTTTTTTTTTTTTTTTTTTTTTTTTTTTTTTTTTGGTTTTTCAAGGTAGGGTCTCACTCTAGCCCAGGCTGACCTGGAATTCACTCTGTAGTCTCAGGGTGGCCTTGAACTCATGGTGATCCTCCTACCTCTGCCTCCCGAGTGCTGGGATTAAAGGAGTGATTTCTTCTTCTTGTTCTGGCACAAGTAAGTTCTTATTTAACAAATAAAAGTGAATGCCCTCAAAAATTAAAATATGCACAAAACTCTAAACTGTTCCAGGAAAAAAAATACTTTTGGGTCTACATAAAGATTTATTAATCTATGCACTAATACTGAGAAATCATTCTTAATTATTTCTATTTAAATCATTATATATGAGCATATTTTAGTCACCCAGTGACTAGCAGCAGGGTGCAATGGGCAGTTTATGCCATCTGTGAAAATAAATGCAAAGCCAGGTTCTGCAATAAATATATGTATCTTTGAATAAAACCAAAATATACCCTATAAAAATAGACAAATGAAAGCTGTAATTGTTTCTGTGGTGGCTGCTTTACTGAAGCTGTGTTTATTTTTTTCTGTCTGCTTTCACAAATATTCAGAAGAATAATAAAATTGTGATTTTTTCCAAGGCCCCAAATTCCTTATGTTTCCTGTTGTAGCTAAAATCTACGTGGAGATGATTTGAATGTATGATGTTATCTATAGGAAATCTTGACAGGGTATGAGAAGAAAAAGTGATATTTTAGTGTGGGCAAATTATCTGTGACATAAAGGTTGAAGTGTGCAGGAAATATAGTTACGAGGGAAGAACAGGCCAAGGCCTTGGGAAGAAAAGGTAGAGAAACAATTGTTCAGATCTGTAAGGGAGTCTTCCTCGTAGGAACTGCCCTGTCATGAAGAAAATTACTTCCTTTAATGCTTGTGATCCTAAAGGCAAGAGAACTTTCTTGAGGAGCAATACACATCCTAGGTGAGGTACTGTAAGGTCAACTCAAAGGCTTACTTCTCCATCAGGGATCAGGTTACCATCACTACAGTCTTCAACCAAACAATAGGAAGTGAGGCAAGATTTGAGATTGGTCAACTCAAATGTGTTCCTTATGTCTTATTGCATTATGAATCCACCAGAAATGAATCAATTCTTACAAGAATCTAATGATGTAATTGGCTCTGGAAACACTAGGTTCACACAGAAGTGTACCTTGTTGTTTTATTCCTTTCACAGCCCAATCACATTGACAATATTTTTTTAAAACCATGTGTTTTTTAATATTTTATTTATTCATTTTTCAAGCAGAGAGGTATAGACAGACAGAGAGAGATACAGACATAGAGAGAGAGAGAGAGAGAGAGAGAGAGAGAGAGAGAGAGAGAGAGAGAGCACCAGGGCCACCACCTTGTGGGTCTGGCTTATATGGGTCCTGGGGAATTGAACCAGGGGTCTTAGGCACTGGAGGCAAGTGCCTTAACCGCTGAGCTATCTCTCCAGCCCCACATTGACAATATTAACCATCACTCTGGAGCAGTTTTTGGCTTTGTTTTGTTTTTTTTTTTTGGAAGATGATCATTTTGGTAGTGGTTCATTATTTTTAGTGGAAAAAAATAGAAATATTTCCATGTACATCTAAGATTAGGACTATTTGGTTAATCATATTTCCAAGATGAGAATTTTTATGGATGCAATTGAAAAAAATATTTTAGAATATGATAAATATTGTTCTGTCATGCATCATGGAAAAGATTGGAATAAAAGAAATTAAAAGAAAAGATATCTCATCTCTATAAAATCTTACTCGTGCACATAAGACTAAAATTATTTTTAGTGTAAAAATAAAATATATATGTAAGGTGTAGTGTTAAAAACTCATTTTTTTGCAATTTAACTTTCACATTTCTGTGACACACCACTTACCATAGATCTCATTTCTTATTGATTACAATCTGAAGAGGTGTTTATTAGTTTTCTCCCACTACAGACGCAAATCACAGGACTTGTTTCTCTTAAAATGACACATGGATTGAACATAGCCGAAATAAGACACAGAGTTGAGCTAGTAGTTGACAAATCCAGATTTCAAATACAATTTTCTAAAGAAGGACCCATGATACCCATTATCCTTCTCCTTAAAGTGATCTTAAAGGCATTTTGTTGTACTTACAGAGATGAGGTATCTTACTCTATATGAATAAATTTGTGTATGAAAAATATAAACTATTGAAGTAAAATAGATATTTCTAATGTTTTTTGACCAGCGTTGCTTTCAGTCTTACTTATTCTAATTGGGAAATCAACTAACTTCAATATGCTATCTATTGTATAGGTTTTATTTTGTTCACCATAGTCATAGAATTTATTAATGGGACAATTCAAAAGAAAGACAACACAGTCTTTGTTTTTGACAGAAGAGTCACTGTACACAAATTTATGAGTTCGATTTAGTAATCAAATTCCTCTCTAAAAGTTTTATTCAGAGTTCAGAGTGCTAACCATGACTCCACAGTACCTTGCACAAAGTGACACATGCATCTGGAATTGGTTTGCAGTGGCAAGAGGCCATGGCATATTCTCTCTCTTTCGCTCTCTCTCTCCTAAAAAATCAATAAGTAAATAAATAAATATAAATAAATAAAGTTATATTCAACCTATTCAATATCTTTCCATTATGAGGAACATTACTCTAGAAATATAAATAAGGATCAATCACTTATGTCAGACTTGAGCCAAATCATACTGTGTATATGTGCTTTTTCAGAGTCAGGCCCTGCTGCATTTATCATATACTAGTCTCTCTACCAATAGATAATTACCTAAACTTTAAAAACTTACTTATTATTAATAATTAGATACATGCAGCATGTCTTGTGATAGTACGCCCATTTCCCTCTTCCCTGTCCCCATAACCGCTGAGGGCCCTTCTCAGTGGGATTGCTGGACCAGTCCATGGGATGGGGAGTTATGAATTGTACAAACAGTTTCCAGTTTTTTTTTTTAATTTGTGTGTTGTTGTTAAGGAGGCAATATCTCTGGATATTCTCCCCCACCATGATTCTTACAATCTTTGGCTGAAAGATTGTATATGTGTTTTCTTTTTTTAATATTTTATTTATTTTTCAAGCAGAGAGAGACAGAGACAGAGACAGAGACAGAGACAGAGAGAGAGAGAGAGAGAGAGAGAGAGAGAGTACCAGGGCCATCAATTTGTGAGTCTGGATTATGTGGGTACTGGAGGCAAGTGCCTTAACCGCTGACCCATCTCTCCAGCCCTGTATATGTGTTTTCAATCTTAGTATTTGAAGACTTTTTTTCAAATATTTTTAAAGTAGAAATTTAATGTTCTCAAAGCTAAATGCAGAAAAATGTCACATGTTATTTTTGCAAGTAGGAGAAACTTATTTAACATTTTAAACCCATTTCACAAGATAAAGTACTACAAATAATCAGCACTTGTTTGAGTCTTTTAATGTTGGAGAAAATTATGCAAAAATGTTATCCTCTACTCCTCAAATGTTTGGTCTATGAAATTATGTGGCAAGTGATATGCAAAATTTTATTAATCTTGACTCACAATGTTTGTATCCGCACACTCATATGAGTCTACACCTACTTGTAGGTTTTATCTTTTATGTGATTTTCAGTTTTATATTCATGTTCTTTGTACAATACACAGAAATACTGAGAAGTGCACCAAACTAATTGCTTCTTCTAACTGTATTAAAACACCTATAACATTGTATTACAATTATCTACATAAGTTACAAAAGTAATTTCATTATCTAAGAGAGATTAGGAACTACATTAATTAGATGATAAAAATAATGTATGCACACAGGCACACACACACACTACTTGATATAGAAAGGTATCGAACAAAAACCAATTCTTTAACCATAAAAAATTAGGACTAAAGGAAATTACTAAACATCATAAAACTACACTCATTAAAAAACACTATGGCCAACATTTTCCTCATGTCTACAAGTCTGAAAACTCTCTAGCTAAGATCTATGTAATGATGATTGATTCTTCACTTTTTTCAATATTATTCTGGAATATCTTATAAGCATAATCAGTCAAAAAATGAAAAGTGTAAAACTGGAAATTTATATGAATTTGCAATCACTAAAATTGTCTTAAAAATGAAAACAAAATTTAGAGGAACTGTGTACTGATTTCAAACCATTATACAGAATTAAAAACAGAATGATTGTAGAATTAGGGGTCCAGAAAAGATCATTTCGTAAGCAAAATAAATATCTTTCATCAAAGTCGATAGAATAAGTGAATATAGTATGCAGTCAATATGTTCTAATACAATGCCAACTGATTTTTTTCACAATGGTGCGAAAAACATATACACACACAAAGGCAATGTCTTCAATAGGTGCATGTCTACATGCAGATCTGAAATTACTGAAATAGTTTCCTAGATATAGAAATTAATACATCAAAAATGCAAATAAGGTCCATAATGAGAAATCCCATCATAACTCGAACAGATTATTATCAAAAAGGAAAAGCAATGGTAAGTACTTGTGAGGCTATGAAGAAAAGATAATTCATAAAATGGGGGCAAGAGAGGAGCTTTGTAAAACAGTTATGAAAAAGCATAGAGAATTCTTCAAAAGTTACAAATATGACCCATCTCTTACAATTTTGTGTATAACTAAGAGAAATGATATTCTGTCAGAGGCATGAGCACACCTGTGTTCCGTGAAACCTAATTCATAATTCCCTTAATACAAAAACTATCTCAATGTCACCAACAAATAAATTAATAAAGAAACCATGATGTATGCACAAAATGAAATAGCACTTGGTCATTAAAATATTAAATCCCAGTTAATTCTATGCATATACTTTTGATCCCTGAAGTTGCATTGTAACCATTTAATAAAGCAATAGAAATACCTCATGTGGTGATTGGAATTTAAGACATGCAATGGTTATTCATTCATCAATTGTACTAATATGCATGCACAATCTTGTAGGTATTATAAAATTTTTCTCCATGAATATGAAAAGTGTGTGAATGTGTGTGTGTTTCTGTCTGACTGCAGGCATCATTAACAATATTTTAAGGCAAGTGTTTTATGGGCACCTTCATTCTTATCCTATCCATGAATTCAGAACAACAGTCGGTGATATTTATAATTTGTCTTATCTTTGAATTCTAGAGTAACGTTCCTTTTTAAATTATATTTATTTTATTTGTATTTAACACAGGTGCTGTGATCATATGTGAGTTTTATACATGTTATATGCACAGTGTCATTTGAGTGATGAAGGTTGAAGATGGAAATATTAGACTAAGGAGTTCAGGTGTCGATTCATCAGAGAAGGTTGTGTGACTCATCTTATAGTGCATGAAGACCATCAAGTCCTAGTTTTAGCTCCCATCACTCAGTGAGATGTACAAAAAGTAAAGTTGAAGGATTAGTTTTAAAAAGAGAAACATAGCAATAAAATATATCATCCTAATCTATTCACCTCAGAGGGGGTGTAGCAAGCAGACTGAGGAAAATGTTGAATAGTCCTGATGAACCCCAGACAACAGTTCTTCATGGACAATATTTAATATGATCATAAATTTAAAAGAAGAATTATAAAGTAGAATATAAAGCACAATTGAATAGTTAATTCAAAAAGTAGCAATAAACTTCAAAATATCAAGAACAAAACAAGCTAAACAGAACACAAAATTTGGCCTTAATGTCCTATTGAAAAATAAGATAAAAAATAATTGGGAAAAAATGCCCCAGCCTTTATCAATCTTGCAGCATTCATATAAAACCAATTGATACAAACAATTGTCTCAGAAGAAAAATCTACTAACAGTAATTGCATTTTGATTGACATATTTTAAAGCATAGAAATACCTGTGATTTTAGCAAGTAAAACCAGCTTTCATGGGCATATAGATATTGCTCTAATTGCAAAGTATTTTCAATACAAAAACAATGGCTCTAAAAGGTTGGTTTTTGCTGCATTTTCTAGACATTTAATATCTTTCATGATTTAATCTATGCAGATTCTTTCAGTTAAGTTTGCAAAAGGGTATTTTTCCCCAAAATTTCTGTTGTGAAGGAAGTACCTTCAAGTCTTTTTGCCTATTTGAAAGTTATCTTTTGCTTTAGCTTGTTATTTATTTATTTATTTATTTATTTATTTATTATTTTATTTTTGTTTTTCAAGAAAGGTCTCGCTCTATCCCAGGCTGACCTGGAATTCACTATGTATTCTGAGGGTAGCCTGGAATTCACTGAGATCCTCCCACCTCTGACTTCGAGTGTTGGGATTAAAGGCACTGGCTCCTCTCCTTATGTAACTGGCAAATATTTAGTTCCTCTTACTAGCCCACCTCAGATTCACTTTACCTATATGTACATGTTCAGTGCTACCTAAACTAACTTCTTTTCTCAATGCTGATGTGCTTTTTACCATGAATAACTCATGGAAATATCACATTATTTGCATAGAATCTACAAATACCTAGCTGCATACTATAAATCATTTCTAGATAACTCACAGTACCTAACACAATATGAATGCTATATGAACAGTTGTAATACTGTACTGTTTAGGGAACATAATATAAAAGGAAGTTTATATGTTCAGTACACATGCATTATTTTTCAAGTATTTGTAATCTGCAGTTGGTTAAATCCATGTATATAAACCCTAAGATGTGGAAGGCTGAATGTATTAGGAAGACATACTTATTAGACTAATAAACATAAGAGTATAAGCTCAGCTGTAAAGAAAAAAAAGTTCTTTAAAATAGGAAAGCAATGGCCCTTTATGTTTAAAAGCCAAACTACATTTGAAAACTGTTTCAAAAATAGTAGCAAGAATTCCTATATAGCTTTCATTCATTTTCTTCTAATATTCATACTTTATATATCCAAAGATCAATTATAGAAACTAAGAAAATAATCTAGAAATCATAGCATGAAATGAAATAATTTCCTTGGATTTCATTAGATTTTCATTAATGTTATGTATTCTCTATTTTAGTTTCAGAGTCATCTACTTTGCTTTGTTATGTCTTTTTAGAGTTCTCAAATTTGTCTCTTCATTATTGGTTTCCTATGATCTTGACAATTGTCAAGCATATTTAACAATTACATGTGTTCCTTAAGTTTCTCTTGTTTAACGTTTTCTTACAATTACACTGAGTATATGTATTTGTCACAAAACACCGAGCAAGCAATGGTGTTATCTTCATATGGGAAACTAGATATTCATGCATATTCTTGAGGTTTAATTTAATCACTCTATTTCGGTAGTATGTGACAAAAACTGCTCTTATAAAATGCATCATAGCTTACAAAGTATTCCTCACCAAATCTTTAAACAAAATCAACACTATTCTTCACAAACTATTTCAAAAAAATTTAAAGTGGAAAGACTTAGCTGAATTCATGAAGCCAAACTGAAAACAAAATCCAACAAAAATAATGCAAGAAAATACATATAGACAAGGATCGGGGAGATGATGGCTCAGTAGATAAGGTACTTGCTTGCAAAGGGTGCTGGCCTGGGTGTGGTACTCCAGTACCCATGTAAAGGCAGATGTCTACAGATCATTTTCAATGGCAAGAAGCCCTCTTAAGGGCTCTCCTCC